>JAUTDX010004484.1:0-53863 GCA_030844895.1 Ambrosia x helenae
TTTATGTTGATTATATTATGGTATAGGTATCCATTTTGTTTGTTTGATACACAAGTACATGTATAAATTGGAAAATTGTACCTATGTGTATATGATTATGAAAGTATGTGATGTGTGGTTGTATAGGTTGTAGATAAACATTAAACTGTATGTAAGTCCCAAAAATATGTTAAAAAATATGTAGCTGCATTTAAAAAAAATAGTTTTAGTTATGTATAAACTTTAAAATGGCGTTTACACAAAAAATGGAGTGACGGTTATGAACGAAAAAAGATAATCCAATCTAATATAATCAGTTAAATCAAATATTGTAAAAAATGAACGATCAATTTGTGGGTTAGAAATGTACAATATTACCCTAATTTAATTTAATCAATTAAATCAACTTTTAATTATTTACAATCTTGCCCTTCTAAATCAATGGTTGAGAATTGTTCTTATGGTTCCTAAATAGCCTATGGTTCTTATTTGAACCACACCATATATATATATATTATTAACCAAATTGCTTAATTATATATATTTAGATTCTAAATTAAACACAGATTTTAGAATCACATGTATACAATATAGTATAGATAGAATTAACTATTCACCAATTGTTGCGTACCTAATGGTTGAGGGTGATTTTAATTAGTCCAACTTATAAACTCATGATAACTCGATCATCAGGTCGCCTTCACGTCATCTCTACATCAAATTTTTTTCTACTACATTTCTTTTACTTGCCATAACGGTTTCGTACGCCACTCATGAGAACAAATAATTTAATTGGTTAGAATTGGTTCTGGAGCCACCCAAACCCACCTCTCCCTCAGTTTCTTCGGTACCAAATTAATACTGAAATCATATTGGCGAACAGCACTTGCAAATTCACATGGTGTCATGCTCGCCGATTCGCCTACTGTTAGCCAAGCATGCCGAACTCAATTGCCGAAGACATAATGTGCACATTTTTATTTTAAAAACATACTCACGTACCATAACTTTTTTTACATGTACTAGCTAGGGAAAACAATAAAACATTATTACAAATAACGTTGTTAGCATTAATTTTCAAGTTCCATGCAAAAAGGTGTGAAAATATATAACTAGGTTTGACTTTGACCACCGCCGCAACAGGGCAAAACCCTACACCCATATGACGTCATCACATCATCTCATGAGCGGCGCGTGACGTCACCACCACAACCAACCACCTTCTATATATTCCCACTTCATTCTTTTGACAAAGTTAAAGCCAACCCCAAACCCCATAAACCCTTTTTCTTTCTATCTCTCTCTCTCTCCATTTTCTCTCACTAGAAACACATGGAACATTGCCGGAACACCACCACCGTCACCGTCGCTGTCACTCCGGCTGAAGAATGCAATTACTCGCATTCGGCATTCGCCTCGGGTGTCTCAGCTCAGCCCCACCAGTGTTCTATCTGCTTCTCCGCCGCTCAGCCGGTGGTTCTCAGCCCGTGTGCCGCGTGCAAGATTCTCCGACGACGGTGCACGGAGAAGTGCATGTTAGCACCATACTTCCCACCTACTGACCCTCACAAGTTCACCATTGCACATAGAGTCTTTGGAGCTAGCAACATTATCAAGTTGTTGCAGGTAAAGGTTTATTTTTAATGCTACAATATCATTGCTGAAAACGAGTAGCTAAGCTATATATCCTTTGTGATAGAGGTAAGGTTTGCCTCACCTGATCACCTTCGGCAAACTCTATCGATAACTCTGATACGGTGAAATTATACTTGTTACGTTTGTTTGTTATTTTACCTACAAATATGAAATAGTCACATAATCAATTTGAAATAATTGAATTAATAAAATAAAAAAAGTTTATACTATATATATAATTGATTTTATATCATTCTAATTAATTCTTCAAATAAGTAATAATATATATAAATATGTAATCATAAACATCTGTATATTTTTCACATAACTTATTTTTACCATAGCAAAATGAAATACAATTAACTAGAAAAGCAAGTCTAAAACCCCTAGTAAAGCATTTATATATATTCTCTTTAGACAACAAATAGCTTTAACTCTTTTTTTTTTTTTTGTGTGTGTGAAGGTTGTTTAATTTATGTTCGCAACTAAGAATCTTACGGATAACCTTTCTAATACAATATTAAGTAGTTACTTACACCTAAAAGTGGCCGGATTAGTTAATTAATTATTACCCTGCTAAGTCACAAGACTTTTTACTGCATCTGAGTTGAAGTGGAAAATTTGTTAAGTAATTAAGTTAAAACTTATTAAAAACTAATTATATTATAATAATAAGCCTTAGGATTTAAATAGTTAGGTTTTAGGTTTTTTCATTTTGATCACTTTTTTTTTCTTTTTTTGTAACTTTTGTTTTTCTCATTTTGACCACCAATTTTTTTGTTAAGTATTTTTTTTTCCTCATTTGGCCACACAATGTTTTTTTACTTTTGTTTAAGTTTTTTTTTACCGTTTTGGCCACCAACTTTTTTATTAAGTTTTACTTTTTGTTTAAGTTTTTTTTCCCGTTTTGACCACCAATTTTTTTTATTAAGTTTTTTTTTTTCCATTTTGGCCCTTTTCTCTTTTTGTTAACTTTTTTTTTTCTCATTTTTTACCACCAAATTTTTTTTTAAGTTTTTTTCCCTCATTTTGGCCATACAATGTTTTTTTACTTTTTGTTTAAGTTTTTTACCCCGTTTTGGCCACCAACTTTCTTATTAAGTTTTTTTCCCGTTTTGGACCCGACATAAACCACTAGATTTTTTGTTAAGTTTTTTTCCCTCATTTTGGTCACACAATGGTTTTTTTTTTACTTTTTGTTTAAGTTTTTTTTCCCCGTTTTGGTCACCAACTTTTTTATTAAGTTTTTTTTCCCCATTTTTGCCCCCGACATAATGCGTTTTTTACCCGATTTCGCACGGGTTTCTGTTTTTGTTCGTTTATTATCTTATATTTAACGACCACGAAATGAATATCTGCTTCACTCTAACGTACGCAGCCGCCACCCGACCACATCTACCGTGTGCCATCTCCACCATGTGCCGCGGATTCCCAGTATTCTCCGCGTAGCCGCTGCCACTTTTGTATTGTCTCATTGTACAAGGTTAGTCTATATGCCTTTGTCGGTTACCAAAATCCGCATTAACACGTCATGTGAAAAAACGCGCAACGCGCGTATTAAGACACCTAGTTAACTATTGAAAAGTTATTGATAAATGCTTGGAAAAGCACCAATGTATTATAATTGAGCCGGTTAAACGAATCAGCCGTCTTATAAGTTTAGTGTTGGGAGTGTTGGACGTTTAAAAATAGTAAGTCAAGACCATAATAACCATATGATATCATAGATGGTTTTAAAAGTTACATATACATACACACATCTAATAATTCCGAAAATATATGGTACAATATCAACATTTTAAGAGCATTCACATAGAATCCCCATCCCCCATCCACTCACAACCACATATTACACTAAACCCCATTAAATTTTCTCTCTCCTCCACTCACAACCACTTTCAACAAATATTAAAAAATAACTACAGTTTTCCAGTTTTCCCTAAAAGATTTCCAAAGAACCCAATATTTACCAACACACTATAGATTCCCCATTTTCTTCACTCACAATCGCTTCAACCCCCCAAAATTTTTTTAGGGTTTTGTCACCCAAAATTTTAGGGTGACTAGTGTGAATGCTCTAAGGTAATATACCGACTCAAACAACTTCCAAACCGAACTGATACCGATACAAAAATACCACTACCAAGAATAGCCAAATCTTGTTACCAAAAATTTGGTAATGAAATAAACCTGTACTGGAATCGTTTTATATCAGTATTTTATACCGAAATGTTCATCTCCGTTTAGTACACTAGTTTTTTTTTACTACCATAGATTATCATAAAGAGGCAAAAAGAAAAAGTTATTAATGACAAAAGTAAATGATCAAATTGCTGGTTTATTTTGGAATCTGACTTTTTGAATGGTGTATCCCAAGAGTTTGACTAAAGTTTTAAAATGCTTTTTATTTAACGGCGAAGAAAGAAAATTTAATCGAAACTATCAGCCACAAGCGAGACTTTAGTTTCTTATTTCATAGTTAAAGAAAGAAATTGCTTTTTATAAATTGTTGATTTATATAGTTGACATAACTTCTAATTTCTTGTTCTTATCTCATAGTTGATCTAAATCGATCCCGTAGTATATAAAGGGTCCCACTAAGTGACTTTTCTTTTTAACACGACATACTTTAGTCATACATGATAGAAAAAATAATTTGGATTTATCTTCATATATGTGTGTACGTGCTATACATATATACGAGAAACATGCTGAACTAAATTGGTATGTGCCCCCAAAGTATGTGGTGTACAAACACATTCTTTTAATAACCTTTAATCCTATCATTTCTAAAGAAAACTCATTTACAAAACATTAGTTTTTCTTATTTGTTATGAATATATTAAATAGCGGTAACATCAAAATTTAGATACATTTAGAAACCAATAACGGAGCTTGAACTTTTAGATAATGGGGGTCGAAAGTGACGAGATCCAACTTTTTTTTTTTGTCAAATCGGTGGGGGCTGGACTTAATACATAGAAAATTTTCGGACAAAAACAAGAAAAATTAAAACTTACTGAGGCAAAAAATGGTGAAAGCCGGGGCAACCCTCGGGACTTTCTAATGCTTCACCCCTGTTTGAAACATATATTCTTCAAAACTAACCATAACCTTTTAGTGATTGTTACATTAAATTTTTTTTAATGTGGCCAGTGATATTAATTGTTCTTGTCACACCAATAAAAAAGTAACATATATAGTGTGGTTCATGTCCTTATTAATATTCACCGATTAAGTGTGGTGTGTAATTTACAGGAACTTCCAGAGTTTCGCAGAGCAGATGCAGTGAGCAGTATGGTGTACGAAGCGAATGCAAGGCTTAGAGATCCTATTTATGGTTGTACAGGCACCATTTGCCAGCTTCAGAAGCAAATTAGTGTGCTCCAAGCAGAGCTAGCCAAGGCACAAGCAGAGAAGGTTAACTTACAATGCCGACAATCTCATATTTTAACTCTAATTCGTACGCAAATGGAACAAGTACCACATCTACCACTCTCGCCCTCGCTACACCCCCAAAATCACTTTGAGAGTTTAAATTTCTTTGACGATAGCGCGAGTATTGAAGTCTAGACTCTCTTTGGACGTGAATTCAGGATTTAATCTTGTTCAAAACCCATAAAGAGATGCCGTGGTGGTAACAAGAACTTTTTTTTTCATAGGGTCATATTATAAGGCTCTATTTTCTATCGGCTACAACTAGAGGGTCCAAATATATAGTCAGAATATTAGGTTTCCCATAAATGGGAATAAAGAATATGATACATACGTGATATTATAAGTTGTATTTTAACTAGAAAATAGAAATCCGTCAACATTAATTACAGTGATTTAAAAATCACATATTTTAATACTCAGCATTATAAGTATTGTACTTTCTTGACTTCTAATGAAAAATGTAAGATGAATGTCTTTGTAGCAGTTGTTGAACTAAACTTATATATATAGGTGACCAACCTTTAATTTGTTTAATTAAGTTCTTCAATTCGTTAGGGATTTGTCAAACATGCAATTGACTTGATATAAACTAATGTATTAGTTATTAGTGATGTGATCAGGTGAAGGTGGACCAAAAACATATAATAAAGCACCACATCTTTCTCAAAAACTTAATCTCTTGTTTAGATATGTTTTTGACCAACACCAGCCGCTCATCTTGGTGAAGAAAATTTCCAAGAATTTTGTTGGAGCTCTTTAAATAATTAATTTGACAGAAAAAAAAACTAAAAATATATAATGCAAATGTTAATTTATCTTTTTTATATTTATTTTAAGTTTATTAGCTTTACATATATGGTATTACAAATATAATTGTCCCTTATTACATTTTTTTTATATTACATTTATATCTAATCTATAATATAAAAGAAATCATCTTTTGCAACATTACGTTTATTGTGGCCATCCTCCCCCTTGGGTGTGCCACATGACACTATGTATGATTATTAAGGGCATGTTTGACTCTCCATCTAACTTATCTCCTTTTGTACCTTCTTTTCTCCTTAATTAAAAAGTTACAATTTCTAACTTCTAACTTATCTCATTTTCAAAGCATAAAAATTCATTTTCAAATCATCACCTAAACGCTACTAGCAGGAACCCGCGCATTGCTGCGGGGCTGCACGATGTTTGGCTATATATAATGGGCATGTATGTAATTGACATGTTTAGTTACATCTTCTTCAACCATTCACGTGCCTTTCTTGACATGTGATTTATCACAACACGAAGGTCGTCTTCCCATCGATTAATTGTAAAATTACAAACAAAAACACATAGTAGATGGGATGGGAATGGTGGTGGTGATGCAAGTTTTAGAAGCATTCATATGATGAGGGGGTGTGAGGAGCATTTAATAATGTTTAGGTAACAAAAGCATGTAGAATTGGCTTCCTTCCGTGCATACTGGCATGCATGATCACCTCATGCATTACTTTATGTATGCTCTATAGATCAAATGCAAAAACAAAACAATAATGTCTAAAATAATATTGTTACGTGACAAGTTTTTTTACTAATGACGTTAGACTAATCATTGACTAGAGGATGTGGTCAACTTATATCATTTCATAATGTGATGACCAAATCATGAAATTGAATAGGGGTATACTCCAATACATATGCATTTAATTGTGCACTAGCAGTTGAACTAATAAAATGACTTGGAATCGTGCTCATGTAGACCTAAACTTCAGAATGTCAAGGAAAAGTAACAGTTCGTGTTAAGTTTCAGAGTTGAAAATGTACAATAATGTAAACAATAAAAGGACTTGGAAGATATTATGGAGCAATTCGATGAAATTGGATTGCAGCACTAAAATGACAAACCAACATCAATCAAACACTCTTGTATAAACCCACGAGTCAAAATCTAACTAGAAATACTTATCCACAATCACCGATGACATGACAATCGTAGATTGAAAGATGAGGGACAAACTTAAACTAGAACATATAAGGGTTTGATTGGATGCTTTTGTTTATGGGGCCAATATTTGAAAAGTGAACATACAAATGTATTCCAAGAACCGTTGGTTTCTAACGTGTGGATTAATTGATCCATGAATGAAATTAAGAACACTATCATTAATGCTGGAATCATCGATTTGGCTCTATAACCGTACGATGACATCTTAAAGAATTTAAGCAGACACGTCTCTATTGGGAGAGTGGATGCGTGAAGCACATGTTCTACATTTAGCTTTAAGACTTGTTTTATTGGCAAATTATATAGATAACCATAGGATATATATATATATATATACACACACACATGGATATAGATTATTATTATTATTATTGTTATTATTATTATTATTATAATATATTTTTCAGCAAAGTGGTAGCATAAATTATAAAGAAAGTACAAAATACCTTAAACCAAACGTAAACTAATTAAGCTGGGGGAGCCCGAGGTGCGCTCTTTAGCGGCTTAGTTCAAGAATTTTTAGGTTTTTACTTTATTTAAAGATAACCCTTTTCTTAAACAAAAAAATACCTTAAACCCTAGCCGCTTTTTACTTTCCAAAGACGAATTTTAGCATTCCAAACATCAATTACATCTTTTTCTTCCTGCAATCAAGACCGACAACAACCATTGAAGATCCTATGATGATGATGAGTGGAGAACAAACATAAACTTGCGCTGGGGGAGCGCGAGTACTCTCTTTAGCGGCTTAGTTCACGAATTTTTAGGTTTTACCTTATTTAAAGATAACCCTTATCTTAAACAAAAATACCTAAACCCTGGCCCCTGTTTACTCTCCAAAGACAAATTTTAGCATTCCAAATATCAATTACATCTTTTTCTTCCTGCAAAGTTGTTTGTGTTGCAATTACTTGTCTTTTATTATTTTCATTCGTTTTCTTACATTGTGAACAATTTGATCGGGGGGGGGGGGGTTGGAATATATGATGTGGTAATTAGATTGCATAGGTTATTATTAAAAACTGTCTCTACTTATCACTTGAATTAAACCATTAACAAGCATGTCTATGCGGTATTCATCTAATTAAAAAGGTTTGGGTGAATCTTTAAACCATAAACTTGAAGGTGGTTGCTTTTCTTTTAAATTGAATTGTAATCAACAATTAATTCTTTTACAATTTTAAATCTCAAAACCAATTATAAATCAATTTACTTTAGTATTTGGTTAATCTGGTTTTTAACTTAAAACATGTTCCACGTATTACCTGCAAACATGATGTTACTTACCCATGCTAATATAGGTAGTTAAGACACATAATTAACTTTCTTTTGATTGAATCTTGACATCTACATCAATAAGCAATATATATCCCCACTATAACACATGGGACATTACATATTAATGATATCAGCATGTACAGGATTACACTTTTCTAGCATTTTAGACTCTTTCAAAAGCATGTAGAATACATAAAAAAAAATATGAAACGTTATCAAATATTTTAATTTAGTTATCATATAAGCCTTTATTGTTTTAACAAAATTATACTCAATTTGTTGCAACTTTTTAACCATCTTTGTTGTTTAAATCCAACAAAGTTTATAAAACGATTTAGTTTAGCGTGAGCATGTAGGGCTATTCTCTTTAGGTTTAATGTACCTCCTAAACATTAAAATGCTATCTTTATGTTTTTTTGTGTGTAAAACTTCTCCGATAAACAAATCTAAAAGCACTTATAATGTGTGCCAACCAACCGGACGGACCAACCCACCCAAACCTCCCATTGTAGCTTGTCATCCGAAGTGGATTGGTTTGTTCAAGCGGACGGGTATGGTGGGCCTCCCTTTGTACTTTTGTGATTAAATTATAAAAAAATGTTTTTTTTTGTGTGTGGTACAATAAATAAAAGGAAAACTAGGTGATGAGGTAGAACTTTGGAATGGTTTAAGCTTGTAGGAAAAAAATGGATTTGGATTGACTGTGTTTGAAATGGTTTAAAATAATGTGACATGATGACGTGATAGTTTTAAATGGTTCAGAGGGATTGCCATCGTGAAAGCTCTAAATGGAGTAACGTTTTAGCGTTACACTATTTACTACATTTGTTTATATGCTCTTTATTTATTCCACACCTTTGTAATATTCACTAATTTAGTAATTTGCTTAACTATAAAATAACCAACGCAAAGGGTACATTTCTTCCTTATATGAACTATATTATAAAATTTCTCATGGTGACATTCTAAATAAGAAAAATATTCAGAACATTATTTAATAGTCATATTTTAAAATAAATAAATAAATGATGTGGCGGGAACATATCGTGTGGATCTGACCCATAACCTAACGCGTTGGATCCAAAAGGGTCCACAACAACTTGTACCGCAAAATGGAAACCGTGTCTACATCACGTGCATTTTGGTACATCACTAAACTTTATTCGACCATTTTTAGTGTATACTATTAACACTAAGAGGTTAGTTTAATCAAATACAAATGCTATTCTCTCATATAAAAATGATTAAAGAACGTTCATATATCTTAATTGGTAGGTAATCAGTGTATTGTTAGGAGTTTAATTAAGAAAACATTTTCATGTTATGTTCAACATGAGATGCTTTCATGATGCAAGTAAATATGTCTTGGCCACTCCAAACCTTTGATTAGATTCATGCGTTTTCTTTCAGAGAAATCTGTTGTTGTAAGTAATTTAACACTAGAGCGGTTTATCCATCATTGTTTCATCGACTTTTTATATGGCCAACTTGTTTCGAATTGTTGGGACAAGAAAATGCCCATCTCGCATTTTCAGCTCGGTTCACAAGCCAAGGCTATTATAGGTTGAATCTAATGATTTTTGTGCTTTCTGGTTCACCTGACTGGTTAGAACATTTTTTTTAACTTATCTTGTGTTTGGGTATTTGATTTTGAACCTTGTTTATATTTAGGATAATTAACATTGTACCGATTAGTGTTTGAAGTTCTACTTTTTTATTTACATTATTAGTGCTTGAAGTTCTACTATTTTCAAAGCATTGATGACCAATTCTTGTTCAACCTCAAGATAATGTTTCTACTTTCTTGTTTTATCTTGGCTTTCTTATATGTATACATCATTTATTTGTAAAGTCTTCAAATTTATATTTTTCTATATTAAAAAGTAAATAATTGGAAAGAATTATTATCATGAAAATTATTATTATATATGATGCACTCATTGTTGTTGACTTTGATATAAAAGATTTTCAATCTTTAGATCATTTATAAAGACAGATAAAATTTGTATACTTTTAAGAAGATGTCTGATTTAACTTTTGTCAATTACATAACTAACAAACCAAATTCATTTTACTTTTCGTCTAATTGACATTTGCTCTTGCTTTCCTATTTGAAACTTGAAAAGATTTAATCCAAAGGTTGTGTTCTTTGATACATTCACATCGTATATGGCAAACTAATGTTGGAAATCGATGATTACAAACGTTTTACAGATAATGAAAGCGAAAGATGGTCGAAAATGAAATCGGCTAAGTTGTAGGTGATGTGAACTTGTTTAACATTTCAAATTTGACTATCAAAATGGTTTTGGTTTGATTTTAGTGTCTTTTGTCTAAAAGTCTTTTATGTGTATGTGGGAATTCAAACAAATTTTTTTAAAATGTTAAAACGCCCATGACAATGATTGATTTTTTGTTTTTCCATGTGAAAAAGTTAATTTACATTTGTATTCTAAAATGTGTAGTTTACAGAAGTACGATAAACAAAAGAAATCAGAAAACTTTTTTAAAGCATATATTGTGTTATCTATTATTCTTTTTTTTTTCAGTATATTAAAACTAATTTAAGTTGGCTTCAACACTCTCCAAGTTAATAAAATGCACTAGTTGGTTAGTGATTATTGTACTTTGTCTGGATGTCAAAATTTATAAAGCCAAGGTTTGGGACTAGGTCATTCACGTCAAAGACCGTTAAGTGTAACTGTTTCTATATAACGAGGGTGTAAATTCGGACACACCTTTTCAGCTTTTCTTTTTCTTAGAATGACAAATTTCTTTAATCTTGTCAACTTTGCGACTTAAACCCCAGACTTTTCTAAACCTAGGCGTCACTTAAGACTTTGCCTTGCCGATGTACAAAACTAATCACTGGTTACTGCAGCTTGTTAATTTCGAGTGTTTGATATGACATACTTTATAAACTAGAAGGGCCATTTATGAACAATAAGCAAAGCATAAAATAAAAATTAACGTCGACAGCAGGGTTCGAACCTTCGCGGGCGAAGCCCAACAGATTTCAAGTCTGTCTCCTTAACCACTCGGACATATCGACGCTGTTAATAAGGTGTTAAAACATTTATATATATTATCAATCTAATTTACATATTAAATTAAAATAAAATATATAATCAACAAGGAAATTGTTTTAACTGTCATAGATAAATTGTTATTTAAATGTCTAAAGTTATATATCTCGTCAACATCACATACAAATTCATATATGGACAACAACATATAAGATTGTGTTTTATTAGTGTTGGAAAACTATGAAATCATATTAAACATAAAACTTTATAACATAAACTAGTTTGAAGTTAATATATACAACAATCATCTAAACAATAACATACAAACTTCTTATAGTTCACTTAACATTGGTACTTCCTTCATGAAACTTTTTAGTATTTACAAGTTAGTATTAACATGCTTAACGAGTACCGGAACCACCCCTAGATGACGACGATAACCTACCATTGCCACGACCACGACCACTACCACGGCCACTACCGGTGGATGGTGTACCTGATAACGACGTCCGTCTCTTGGTGGGCCCTGTCGATGGTTTCTTTTCTGTAGTCCCTTTTTGTCCAGGCCCTAATGGGCTTGGACTTGGGCTACGGCTTGGGCTTGGACTTGGAATCATGGACTTGGTCTTAGTTGACCTTGGTGAATTAACATGAGGTGAAGAAACACGTGGAGACGAAACACGAGGTGAATAAACATGTGGAGACGATACACGAGGTGAAGAAATACGAGCCGTAGATTCTACACGTAACGAGGCATTTGAAATGCTATGCCTCCTGGTCCGTGGGGACGGTGCAAAATCATTTGCGCTTCGTTGGCTTGATACAAATGGTGACCGTGGTGATGCCATGGAGCGTGAGCGGTCTAGTGTTTGGCTCATGTCCCCAACAGATGATGAACGCGTTAGTCTTATAGGTCGTTGCTCGTTTTCAGTCCAGCCAGCGGTTTGGGATTGCGATTCCCATGGCCGGGCCGCCATCCACCTGTCTAACCAACTCCAGCCCCATTGTGGATTATTTGGATCCATAAATGTTGGGTTTGCAGACTTTGATGGGTTCCTCCACATTTGCTGTTTATAAACACCATAAAACATATATTCAATTTATATAATATGATAACAAATGAAGTGATGTTGCATTATAAGGAATTGGCTTTAAGAACCAGCTGCATATTAATCTTTATTCTTGCAAAAATAAAATGAGTATTTTACATGAATGAGCCATGAGATCATCATGGAAAATTCACGGGACCCACTAATACCCTGTTAGCCAGTGGGACCAAGTAAAGAGCAGGTTACACGTGCTGGGCATGGGACGAACCATTTTTGGACAACATTAACAGGTCGTCATCATCATCATCATCATCATCGTACTCAGTTTATCCCACATATAGCAAAGCTAAGGTAGGGTCTGAGGAGGGTAAGATATAGACAGCCTTACCTCTACCCCTAAGAATAGAGAGGCTGCTTCCAGTGAGACTCCCGGCTCGATGTGGTTTGGTATCAAGCCTTGGACATAAAGCACAGAACACTTAGCAATCGGGACAAACCCGATCGGTGCATGTACCCCTTTGTCTTTTGGCTATCAACGCCACCACATGATGCATGATTAACCGTCCGTCGTTTTTAACTTTATTGTCACGAAATTAGTAAAATAACGTTAAAACTAGTGCAACTTTACTTTTGCCCCCCGAGGGTTACACATATATACATTATATGTGCACACCGTAAGTGGGGCGTGGACAACGTTAACAGGTAAAATGGTTAATTTTGCATTAGGCATTCAATCTTTATCAAAATTACTCAAGTCTTAGGAAATGTATAGTTTTATACATCATATTTTTATAGTAATAAGTTTACCTGTTGAGTCTGTGCATAGGCCAGTGCCCGTTCTCTTCGTGCAGCAGCGTCTTCTTTGTATTGCATTGTTGCTTCTATTTGCTCTTTAGATCTTCGAGTGTTATCCCATTCGGTTCCCAACTAATTAAACATTTATAATCCAAAAGTTTCAGTTATTTGAACCCAACCACATAGTTAATTAATCAAACATGAAAAAAAAACTTACATAGGATTTCATGTTGCCAAGCTCTCGCTCGCGTTTTTCCATAAGCTGTCTCTGAAGGGCCTGGTTTTCTTCCGACATTCTAATCCTCCTTGCTCGAACCTGAGACTGCACACGCGCTAGAGTCTGCATACATCTTAAAGTGGTTATTGCTTGTCGTTTGACCGATTGACTTTGAACCAACACTTTTAACCTCACAAGCCCTTTCAGGGCCCTTAACTTTCTTCTTGCCTTTAAATAACCAGAATCATTGTATTAGTTTAATTTACAATGCAATAACAAATAAATTTAACAAGGTTTACAAAAAAAAAAAAAAAAAAAAAAAAACATTACCAAGAAACGACGAAAAGCTGTCTGAATCTTAATGGCAGCGACATCCTCCTTGGATTTACCTAAAAACCGTCTAAACGCTGCTGCTGCTACTGCTACCCTTGACGTATAACCAACTTTGCTCGGTTCATTCTCCGGTTTTGCAGGCTGCTTTTGCTCAATTTCTGGTTTTTTGGGTTCGCTTGGCTCACGTTCTGGCTGCGTGGGTTCACTTGTTTTGGCCTGTGGTTCTGCAGAGCTGAGTTTATTGTCATCATGTTCAGGTTGAGGAGAGCGAAGCGCAGGGGTAGCGAACGCAGATTCTTGTCGTGAGGGTCCTGATTCGACATTCGTGTGCCTTCCAAACCATGATCTCTTAGAAGCAGTTTTCTGAGGTGGTTTCTATGATAAAATATGTGACATAAACAACCGTTAAAACATAAATAAAACATATACTTATTCCCTACCTCATAATCATTATATCAAACACATGGTATGCATAAAAAAAAAAAAAAAAAAACCTTTTCTTTATTTTCCTTTGAATCATGACTAGAAACAAAAGCCTTCTTGACTGCAGAAAACCAACCACCACCTTTCTTCCCCATTAACTTGTTCAATCATCTCTAAAACAATAATAAAAATTGCTTAAATTATAAAATTATAAAATCCCATGTGACATCAAAACAGAAACAAAGATAAACATGATGAAACAAATGAAACAAAAGACCTGAACAAAAGAACAAAATGTTGTAATGTTTCTAACAAATGAATTGTTGTTGAAAAGATTATTAGAGGTAGAGAGATGTCCTTTACAAAGGTTTATTTTGCTATTTTGGGTAATGGGAAGTTAAACTACCAATTTAACCGTTATTTTTTTTTTGTACATGTGTAATTTTTGGTAATGGTAAAAGAACCGAATTCGATTAGAGGGTAATGTGACAAGTATTTGAGTATGAGACCGGGTATAAGATTATTAAAAAGAAAATATGGTGGTATGGTATTAGGTGATATTAGAACATGGTTATTTGTATCAAAACCTAATTATACGTTATATAATGTTAGTTAATTATAATGAATAGTATGTCAAAAGTGTTAAAAACTTGAAATTATAGAAATGCTAGAAATTTAGTTAAACATTTGATATTTTAAGTCGGTCTTCGAGATGAGTTTAACATTGGGTTTTAGATAACATGTATCTAAACGGATAACTTTTAACCACATAAGATCATTAATAGGTATACCCGATAACGGCGAAGCCGATGGGTAATGGGTATTAGCTACATTTCTATCGGGTAGGGACGGGTATACCCGATTTGGACCGGGTTTTAAATCATAGGGTATTGACCGTTAACACCCAATAACCAGGTCGGTTTAACGGTTGTTATTTTCTAAAATTTTACAAACGATCAAACTTTTACAATTTAATTAACACGTAATCGCGAAAAATTACATCAAGATAGCGGGCAGGCGGGCAACAAGCTGCGCTAAATGTTACTGGGAGTTCTGGGCTAAGCTGTTTTATCTCGGCTAAATGTTAGTGGGCTGATATAGAGAAGGAACTAAACTAATTGGGTTAAGGCCTTTATTTACTTTTAACCCATGGGCCATAGTTTTGTGAAACCATAAACTCTCATTTCTTCTTTTTTTTTTATTATAAGAAAATTTAAGTATTGAAATAAAAAAAAAAATACACTACGATAGATAAAGTGTGTTGATAGGATAACAATCCTTCAAGAATCACATTGGTCGTCCTATGATTTTGATGGTTTAATCAGTTCAACTGTAAACAAATCAAATGCTTATTGAACCGTCTGGGATAAAGATCATTCATATTCGTTTATTTAATAAATAAACCAATTTCAGATTGATTATTGTTCATTCATTTATATTGATTAAATATCAATCATAATTTAATTATTACTAACATTTTTATAAATCTATTTGATATATGTATTTTTTTTATTTGGTATTCTAGAATTAGAATCTGTTCAGGCTTTAGCCCATGATAATAGATTTAGGCATTTAGCTCAGCCCAATTGTTCAAGCACATTTCTAATTTTCAATCCTACGGCAGTACGGCCTATGGACTATGGTAGTTTTTCTCTTACTTAGAAAAAACAAAACACACACAAGGATTTTAGATATGGTTTTTATTTATTTATTTATTCATTTTTAATATAGTGCTCTTTTTTCTGCAGCCGCAAATCAGCAACAAACCAGGTAAGCACTAATGTTAATTCGGTTCGAGTGTGTATCTTTAATGAATTCATCAAACAATTACAATTGTCGCTAATGAAGCCTACCTCACTTGGTGAAAATTAGGGGAGCGGGCAGAGGTCATGTAGAGGTTGAAGGTTCGATTCCGGTCGGAGTCATATTTACCATATGTGAGGGTTCCACCTGGGGAGATCCCCAATCCAGGTGGTAAGTTGTTTTTTAAAGTAATGGGGTTGTGACTTTTTGAAGCTCCTTATGACTTATTGGGAAAATTACCCACAACGCCCTTTTGACTTTTTAATGCTCCTTATAACTTATGTCCTTTTTGGTCATTTTACATGAATAAGTTAAACCACACACTTTTTACAAAACAACTTATTATGATATTAAGTTACTTTTTATGTTTAAGAAGTTATAAGTAGAAATCAAAAAGGAAAGCCAAACATGCCCTTATTGACTTATTGGTTTTTCATTTTCCTCACTACATAAGCTAATCCAAACACTTTTTTTAAGAACTCCATTTTGAAAAGTCATAAGTTAATAGCATGTTTAGATAAACTTATTTGAGTCCAAAAGGACTTTTGGTTAAAATGACTTATTAACTTATGACTTTTTAAAAATGAGTCTTTAGAAAAGTGTTTGGATTAGCTTATGTGGTAGGGAAAAACAATAAGTTGATAAGTTATTTTGTAAAAAAAGTGTTTGGTTTAACTTATTTAGGTAAAATGACCAAAAAGGATATAAGGAGGGTAGGTATAAGAATATATGGAGGGCATGTAGGTAAATATCCATCAATAAGTTATAAGGAGGTTAAAATAAGTCACTCAGTCCTTACTTTTCCAAAACAACTTATCATAAGCATACAAAAAGTTAAAAGATTTAGTCATTTTCCATTTGCCAAACACTTTTTTTAACTTATTAACTTTTTGGAAAAATAATAAGTTATAAAGAGGTGAAAATAAAGAGAGCCAAACATGCTCCCTTTTAACAAGAAGGTCTTTTTTGACTTAAATAAGCTTACCCAAACTAGTAATTACATTTTAGTCATTTGAGTACTCAATAGAATCAAATGTCACATATGCTATGTTGCATACATTCTATATAATTGATGAATGTGAATTGTTTCAAGTGAACTTTTAGATAAATTCTTTTGTGAATTAGTATGTACATTTGAACCACTTATTCAAGTTTGGCTTCATGTGCATATCATTATGTGGTTAAATATGGATCGTGGATTGTTGATCACGATGATGGTGTTTTAAAGCTTATATTAGACTTTAATTTCGATTTATTTATTTACTTTTAAAGTTACTTTTGAAGTGTAGAATGTAAAGAATCATGGTGGTTGCTTTTTGGATAATTACATTAATTTTTATTTTTATTTTGTTGTGTATATTTATGCCCGTCCATTTATATCCCTTGTTTATGTTAGTGTATGTTTACTTAGAGGGTGTTTGAGATTGATTTTTCAAAAAGATTATGCGTTTTGAAAAAACAGGGGTGGAGCTGCTTTTGGATTATTACGTTTTGGTAGCCCAAAAATCAATTTCAAAGCTCAATCCCAAACACTAAAAACTGATTATTTGCGTTTTCAAAACGCAATAATCTAAAAATCAATTTCAAAATGCAATCCCAAACACCCCCTTAGATTCGTTACAACAACAACAACCGTATTCAATAAATCTCATCGTAACTAAAAGTTACTGTTAAGGTCTAGGGAGGGTAGAATGTAGGCACACAATTCACCTATTCAGTAGGATAGAGAGGCTGCTTTCAGTTATTACCTCAGCTCAAATAATAATAATAATCATCAGCATCATACTAATAAATAAATATTGTACCCGAACAGATGGTAGAAAACATAGTAGTAATAAAAAATACATATACAAAAGATAAATTAGAGAATAGATAAAAATAAAAATAAAAATAAAAATAGAACATGCAAAGTCTACACCAAGCATGCCTAGACCCCTAAGCCAAAGGCAACCCTTTACTTAACCCCCCCCACCCACCCCCCCCCCCCCCCCCCAAACACACACACTCTTTGCTTAGATTTGTGAACCGTTCATAAATAACATTAAAGAACTAATATCAACGATCAGTTCACTTTCGTTTCCTAATGAATAAATACAAACAAGAAGATACACCCGGCTAATTGTTCGTGTTTGTTTGTTTTTTTTCAATTTAAACAGATGAATAGGAACATGCCCTGTCCGTACTCGTTCAGCTCGTTTACAAGCTTAGGTCCAACCGTTTGAGTTGGTAATCTCAATAACTGTTTGAAAGAAAAATTCAAATACACATATCCATGGGCGGACTTACACTAAGCTCAACGGGTGCCGGCGCCCACCTTGAAAATAAAAATTTTAGTGTTATATACGCGCGTTAATCCCGTCCGCACCCCATGAAATTTTTCTGTCGCACCCCTTGGACTTTTGAAACCAACCTCAAGAAAAAAAAATTATATGTCAAGAGTTAGCCCATTTTATTAGTTAGTAGCCCAATATCAAGAATGAGCCCAAGCCCAAAGTTTATAATAAGCCGACATGTGTTTTAATATTGATTAAAATGAATAAAAAACAAAAATAAACTTAAAGCCAGAAGAGCGCTAAACAAAGAAACACAAAAAAAAATTTGTTCGTCTCCCTCCATGCTTCTGATCGGCGATCGCTAAACAAAGAAGAGGAACCTATGACGTTGACCTGTCACAATTCACAAACAATTGAACAAATCCAACAAAACTCCAAAAGGTAATTAGGTAAATGTGATTCTGTGAATATTATTAGATGACTAGATGAGTAATATTATTATGGGTTTTTATATTGTAATTTTGGTTTTGTTTTGGGTTTTTATATTGTAACTTTGGTCCTGTTTTAGATGAGCAATATTATTATGAAACGATTTTCTTAGAAGGAAAATTGGAAAATCATATTCAAAAACTCCTGAATTCGTTGACTTGGATACTCTTCCTCCGAATCCTGCCGATAGGAAACCGATTTCGTCATATAACGTTAATCAGCGAGACGAAATCAGAAGGGCATACATACTTAGAGGACCATATCAACCACGAGGTATATAAATTCCACAATCTATGTTTGGTGTTGAGTTAAGACGATTTAAAGAAACTTGGTATGATACGTATAAGGGATGGTTAAAGTATTGTATAAAATCGGACCGTGTGTTTTGCTTATATAATGACGGTTAAATTACTTTTGGGCTTTTGGTTTCCTTTAGTTGATTATATAATTTTAGTATTATTATTTTTGGTATACGAGTCGACCAAACCCGACACGAACCGACTGATAGATGATATGGTTCAAACCTTGACATTCTCATTGATTTGATTGAGTTTAAATAAAATAATAATCCCCTATAATTATGGAAGGGATTATGATAGACAATAAATACAAATCATTTACTAATAATACAAATATGCTAAATATAATCTATTACACCCCCGCAGTCGAAGCAAGAGGAGGGAGAATGTTGAGACTGGAGCGGAAGTCTTCAAATAGTATGCGAGGAAGACCTTTAGTGAAGATATCAGCAACCTGGAGGCGAGTATGAGTGTGCAGAACTCGAATGGTGCCACGCTGAACATGTTCTCGAACAAAATGAATATCCAGTTCAATATGTTTTGTACGTTGATGCTGAACTGGATTATGAGATAGGTAAATAGCACTAATATTGTCACAATATACCAGTGTGGCCTTGGATAGAGGATGGTGCAGCTCCAGAAGAAGGTTACGAATCCAGCAAATTTCAGCTACTACATTAGCAACGGCCCGGTATTCAGCTTCAACACTTGATCGGGAGATGGTAGATTGTCGTTTTGACGACCAAGACAATAAATTAGGACCCATGTAAACACAATAACCCGAGGTGGAACGGCGGGTATCCGGGCATCCCGCCCAATCAGCATCAGTGTAGGCCCGCAGAGATATATCTGCGCAAGCTGATAAGGTGAGCCCAAATTCAGAAGTGCCACGAATGTACCTGATGATGCGTTTGAGAGCATTCCAATGATCAACTGTGGGGTTATGCATGTGAATGCAAATCTGCTGGACTGCATAGCTGATGTCAGGTCTAGTAAAAGTGAGATATTGGAGAGCACGAGCCAGGCTTCGGTATAGAGAAGAATTCTCGAATTGAGCGCCAAAAGTAGTACTTAATTTTGGCTTTGTGTCAACTGGTGTGGCAACTGGGTTACAAGAGTCCATACCTGCACGACTCACTATATCCAGGGCATAAGATGTCTGAGAAAGAAACATCTGGTTGCCTGTTCTAGAAAAAGAAATGCCCAAAAAATGACTGAGAGGACCAAGATCTTTCATGGCGAATTCAGCCGCAAGGCTGCCCATGATCTTCTTCCTAAGAGAATCTGAAGAAGTGGTGAGTATAATATCATCAACGTAAATAAGCAAGTAAGCGATGTCACCCCCATGGTGATATGTGAAAAGAGAGTTGTCACATTTACTCTGCAAGAAGCCAATAGAAAGGACAAATTCAGTAAAACGTTGGTACCATGCTCTTGGTGCCTGCTTGAGACCATAAAGACTTTGTCAATCGGCAAATGTGATATGGATAATCCCGATGTCGAAACCCAATATGTTGATACATATAAACTGTCTCAGTAAGATGTCCATGAAGAAAAGCATAAGTGACATCTAGCTGATGAATGGACCATGACTGAGAAAGGGCCAAAGTCAACATTGTATGAATGGTAGCCGGTTTAACAACCGGACTAAATGTTTCCCCACAATCAATACCAATTTCCTGATTACTGCCATCACAAACCAGACGTGCTTTGTACCTCTCAAGTGTACCATCAGACCTGTATTTGTGGCGGAAAAGCCACATGCTACGAATAATATGTATATCCGGATGTCTCGGGACAAGTTCCCAAGTCTTGTTTTTAATTAAAGCATTAAATTCGTTTTTCATGGCATTATGCCACTCCGGGTTAGACAAGGCATCTTTGGGGTTTTTGGGTAAAGGTGCGATGGTAGTGGTGGAGAGATTAAAGATTTGTTTGGGCTTGGATATTCCGGACATGGCTCGAGTTTGTATGGTGCGAGTAGGTGGTGGGGGCGGTGGCGGGATCAGGGGAGGTGAGGGGGACTGGTTAGGTGAATCGGGTTGGGCTTGGTCGAGTGGTTGCAAGGCAGTGGGATGGGCCGAGTGTGAAGAAGGGTGGGGCGGTGAGGTGGTGTGGGCCGGTGAAGGTTGTGGCGTGTGGGGGGAATTTATTGGGCTTTGGTGTTGAGTGGAGTGAGTTGGGCTTAGGTGTTGGGTAGGTAAGGGGGCCTGTGAAGAGACAGAATTGGGGTTTGGGGGCGGGTCTGATGGAACAGGCTGGTAAAGGTAGTATAGTGGGTGTAAGGTGTCATCGAGGAATTTGTAGGTGTGAGGAGTTGTTTTATGTGTCTTGGCAAACGGGAAAATGGTTTCATCAAACAATACGTGACGGTTGATGGTAATGGTACGTGTTTTGAGGTCAAGACATTTGTAACCTCTATGGTTGGATGGGTAGCCCAAGAAGACACATGGGTAGGATCGATAGGCAAGTTTGTGGATGGTGGTGTGAGGAATAAGGGGGTAACACATGCACTCGAACACACGAAGGTGATCATAGGTGGGCATGCAATTATAGAGGCGTTGTGTGGGGTTTGAAAATTGTGTATTTTTGTGGGAATAATGTTAAGAAGGTAGGTGGCGGTCTCAAGGGCGTGGTGCCAATAGGTTGTGGGCATGGATGAATGCGCTAAGATGGTGCGCATGAGGTTATTAATTGTTCGAATTTTACGCTCAGCTTTGCCGTTTTGGGAGGATGTGTGAGGGCAAGAGAAACGGAAGTGCATGCCGTTTTTGGTGCAAAAGGTATGGAATTGGTTGTTGGCATATTCACGTCCGTTATCACATTGAAATTGCTTGATTTTTGTATTAAATTGGGTGTGAATAAAGTTGGTAAATTTTGTGAACATGGCAAAGACATCAGATTTATGAGCAATGGGGTAAGTCCACAAAAAATTTGTGAAATCATCCAAAAATAAGACATAATAACGGTGACCCCCGTTAGACACAATAGGGGAGGTCCAAACATCACTGTGGAAGTCTAGTATGTTTACCAAAAACACAAGCACTGCAAACTTTATTGTTCAAAGAACCACAACTAATAGAATTAGAAGTTTTTAAATTATTTAAAATAGCCGGGTGATGGAGAGGCTAAAACCCGAGTGTTAATGTGATTAAAATGGTTGGCTTTATTGTATTTTGGATGATTATATAGTTTGAATAAGATAACTACGCAAATTCATGGATTTGCAGGTTAAATATGAATATTGGACGTATTTTGGAGGAAATTCATTAATTGGACCTGAAGATTAAAATGGATGACATGATAGAGGGTTGAAAGACGAAAACGTGGCCGAAAACGGTGACGAAAACGTGGCCGAAAACGGTGAAGAAAACGGAGTTATAATGAAAAAATTATGAAGACAACAAGTTTGGTAGAAAGCTGTCAGAGGTGTAGCTTACGGAGCTGATGTTGAGTGGAGTAGCTTACAGCAAACACTTGGCTGATAACATCAGAAGGTGCAGTAGCGTAGCCTACGGCTCTGATGCTGACTGGTGTAGGCTACGATGCTGGACTACGGGAAACTCATTAAAAGTCATAAAAAATAGGGTTTTTGGCCACCATTCCATTCTAACTTTTCTTGGGGACTTTGTGGACGATTTTTGGAGCATTCTTGAAGATCTTTTCACCATTCTAACCATTCCAATCATGATTCTAACATCAAACATGCAATCAAACATCAAGATTGAAGATCAAATCAAGAACATGAGTGGCTAATCTTTTCGTGGTTTCCTCCGGGTGGAGGATTCTTGTAAGTGGATGATTGTTTTTAGTTTTTCTTTGTATTTGAGATTAGCAATCTAAGCACTCGATGCTTTTTGCTTAGTGATTATTAGTTTGATTGTAAACGGTTGATTTTTATCTAAAACCTAGTTTTGATTCTTTCAATTCCCGAGAGTTCTAGTAATTGGGATATATTAGATAGGAATTAGGTTTGGTAATCTTCAATTGATAATCGTGTGATAACCTTTCGTTGTTTTGCAATCAAAGTACTTAGTCCTCGTTTATCACAATCAACTAATTAATTATCTTAATCATGTCTATGTGATTTTCTCAATAAAAACTAATAACTTGAAGCCACTTTGAATCCGAAACCTGGAGGAATCACCTTTTCCCCAATTGTTTACATCTTAATTTTTATTTTGTTTTCACAATCATTCTCAAACAACCGAATTTTATTTTTCTTGCAACTAGTTAATTAGTAATAAATTAAGTAAACCAAACACTTTCCACAGCACTCCTCGTGGTTCGACACCTGACTTACCCTATCTAATAAGGTAATAAGGAACTGATTTTAATCTTATTTTTGACTGACCCTTCGACATCGGTCAAATTTTGGCGCCGTTGCCGGGGAGTCGTGCGCAAAGTGTTATTTTTCTTAGTTTAATTAAAAATTCCAAAAAAAAAGAAGCCAAAAATATTTATTTTCTATTTGTTTAGTTTATTGTTCAATATTACGCTTGGTTTTCTTGTTTGTTTTGTGCAGGTAACTCTTCAGTTGCATGCATCATACAAGACATTCAGGGAAGTCATCTCCATTAGTATTCGATCCAGAGGTTGAGAAAACAGCTCGGCAGAACCGAGTACTTCATAGAGAGAAAAAAGTCTTGCATTCGCCAGTTTCACAGTTCAGGTCTATGGAGAACCTTAACTTAACCACTGAACCAATGCCCCAACCTCAATTTTCACCTACTCAAAGCCATCCACACACTTCTGAACCTCCACCACAATCCAGTACACAATCATCACAAATTCCACCATTCCCGAAATTCGATAACCTTCCACCATCACTTTCACAAACATCATCCTTACCACAACCAAGCACAACTCACAATTCTCCAATAACCTCTCTTCCAAATTTCGAGAGGTTTAACCCACAACAAGGCCAATCTTCGACACAAGACCCAACTTTCACCCAAAAACCTGTGACCAGTCACTCTTCACCTTATGTGAGAGTGATTTCTGATGATAACACCCCGAACCAAGATGATACACAATTCCCACAGACTTCTGCAACCCAATATCCATCATTTCAACCACCATCATTTAGCTTCAGTCAAAGGAATAACCAAGGTAATTATGAGTATGATGATGGGGACTTGGATGGAGATGAAGGAGATCAAGGGCCATATCAGCTGGCAGGGCCACATAATTTAAATGGTCAAGGGTACCCACAATTCTTTCAAGCCAATCAAGGTAATCAAGGGTATCAAGTGTTCCCAGAAGCCCCAGTTCACCCTGCACCTCGACAGCAACAAGCGGTGAACAGGCCTTTGAGACCTAACCCAAGGAATGCAATGCCTCCGGCTAATAATCAAGCAGGCATTCCTTTGAGGTTTGAGAGAGGCCCAGTGAGAGGGATTGAGAGCCATTTTCGACCTGCTATAGTTCACAATCCATCAGCAGTAGTCATTCCACAACTGCATGGCAGGTCGTTTGAAGTGAGATCACAGGCAATTCAGAGTTTGCCTAAATATCATGGGTTAGTGACTGAAGAGCCATACATGCACCTTGGGGCTTATGATGCAAGATGCAACACGATTGGGGGACAAGGGTTTACACAGGATGAGGTGAAGCTGGTACTGTTTCAATTCACTCTCGAGGACAAAGCACAGCAATGGTTCCAATCTCTACCTTCAGCCTCTATCCGTACCTGGTTGGAAATGCAGCAGCAGTTTCTTGATGAGTTCTATACAAGTCAGCGAACAAATGATGCTAGGAAGAACATCAGGAACTTTTCTCAGCAACCGGGTGAGCTCTTTCATGAAGCACTCACTCGTTTCAAGATGATGATCAATAACTGCCCACACCATGACATCCAGCTGTGGGAATTGATTAACTCATTTTATGAAGGACTTCACTACGAAGACCAAGGTGCGTTAGATTCAATTTCAAATGGTACTTTTGGTACTAACGATGAACAGGTTGATTGGGAGTACCTCGAGAGGAGAGCTGAGACAACAAAGAGGAAGGCACAATCTTCAAGACGCTCAAGGCAAGCAACAGTGAAGGCTGCGAGTAGTGGTAGTGTTGTTGATGTGGAAAGAATAGCTAGAATAGAGTCTCAACTAGCTAATTTAGGTATTGGTGGGCAGCATTTATGTGGGCATTGTGGGGATGTAGGGCACATAGCTGATAGTTGTCCTAGTATAGTTGGTGGGATGGAAGAGGTGAACCAGGTACAAGGGGGAAATAGGAATTGGTCAAACATGAACTCGAATACTTATCACCCAGGTCTTAAGAATCACCCAAATCTTAGCTATGGGGGTAGTAGTGGAGGTTACCAAAAGGGTGGTCAGTCATTTGGGTTGTCAGGTGGAGGATTGAGTGAGGTGATGAACATGCTGAAGTCTATTCAGCAGGATATACAGGCCATCAAGCAGAAAGGTGAGGTACGTGATAAAACTGTTCAGGCTTTAACTACGCAGGTTGGGCAGTTAGCTGGAGATGTGGCAGAGATGAAGAAGGTGAATGGGAAGCTACCGAGTGATACTCAGGTTAATCCGGCACATCAATCGTCATCAAATACAAGGAATGTGCGAATCAATGCGGTAAGTTGTCTGTCTAAATCTATAGATTGTAAAGGTGACCAGGATCTGATTTCACAAACAACCCATAAAAATTTTAAAAAAATGTTTTGTGAAAAATTTTTGAGTGAAAATTCCACTATAGTTGAGGATAAGTGTGGGGAAGTTAAACCTGCCCCATTTCCTCTAGCTACAGTGGAACAAAATAAAACATCAGTTTTGAGAGAAACCCCACTAAAGGATGAAAAGTGGGAAGAGTTTGTAAAAGTAAAAATCAATCGACCATTACTTGATGTTTTAAAAGAAGATCCTGTTCATACTGAGAGTTTGAAAGAATTGAGTACCCAAAACCGACACAACAAGCTGCCAAAACAGTTTGATTTACCAGTAAATGTTCGTGCTGCGTTATTGGGTACATGTCCACCGAAACTCCAAGACCCAGGAACGCCTTTAATTCCAATTCAGATTGGAGAACTTAAAATTGACAAGGCATTATTGGATCTTGGAGCGTGTGTTAGCATTCTTCCAGGATGTATTTATGACCAATATGATTTTGGTCCTTTGAAAAAGGTCGACATCACTATGGTGTTGGCAAATCAAAAAGCGATACGTCCTAGGGGAATGTTAACGGATGTAATAGTCAAGGTGGAGGATTGTTTTTACCCGGTGGATTTCTTGGTAATGGATTGTGCCTCTAACAAAAAAGAGACACAACCCATGGTTATTTTGGGTAGACCGTTCTTAGCAACAGCACATGCTGTGATTGATTGTGCCAATGGGACGGTAAATATGAGGTTTGGGGAAAGAACACTGAGTTTGAATGTGTTTTTAAGTTTAACTGGCCCAAACGCCGAGGAAGAGTGTTTCATGGTTGACAGGATTGAAGAAGTTGGAGTTAAGAAGGGTAAAAAGAAGAAAAAGAAAGTCAAGCAACGAGCTAAAGTCAACCAAGAAGGCATGAGAGTAAAAGCTCCAGATCCTAGCTATGGGATGCCTGATGCATTACCACAGGATGGAGAGGATGCATGTTTAGTAGCTGAGGGATGCAAGCATCCCACTCGCCCCCCATGATTAAGAACACCAGGTAAAGTCTGGCTGAAGACTGTAAACTTAGCGCTACCGGGAGGCAGCCCGGAATTTTCTTACTTTATTGTTTTTTTTTCTCTTTATTTGCTTGGTTGTTTTTATTTTTGAGGTAGTTTGCTAAGTAACTAACCATTGCGGGTGGTAGTTAATAGTCGCGTATGTTGAGATTGGTGCTTGGGAAAGAATTGGGTAAACACTAAAAGCACCATACATTGGGGACAATGTATCCCAAGTGTGGGGATGAGGGACCCTAGGGAAGTAAGGCGGAATTACTTACCGTTGCAAGAAAAAATGGGAAATTTGAAAATTTTTGAAAAATTTTAATGAAAAATCTTGCAAATTTTGTCACCCTTCTTACTTGATCAAGCATAAAAGCCACGTTTTCAGTCACCAAAGAGTCTTTTACCGAGTATAAAAACCTGAGATCCTTAATCATGGTTGTCCCTTTAAGTTTCATGAGAGTATTTCTGGCGAGTATTTTTAGTGAAAATTGAAAAGAGATGCCTAACTAGGGGTAACATGCTTATAGGACTTGCATATGCTACATGTCGGCAACCTATTTCCCTACATTGTGAGATCTTGAGCCTGCTAGATGCTAAATTGATATATATGTTCATTTGTTGAGAGTATGCCAAATGTTTCTTTGTTACAGAATTTGTGTAATTTGATACATGCTAAAGCTGTAGGCAAAATGTGCACATAGACGAGAGAGGCAAATTAGGAACCCCATTTTTCTGTTTGACACCATGTTATTTGTCTTTGTGTTGAATTGTTTGCCAAAACTCACCATTAGTAACCCATATTGAGCCTAGACCTTTCATTTGTAAAACCTACACTATTACCCAAATCGACCCGTTTACCTTTCTTGAATAAAAATGATGACATCCATTGTGTTTCATGTATGTTTATGTGTTATAGTTATATTCAGTGTTAAAAAAAAGAAAAAAAAAGAAAAATATCAAAGAAAAAAATAAAAAAAAATAGAAGTGATTGTTATGGGTCAATTATGCCCAAGTTTGTGTGTTAGTGTGTTATTGCGAGTTGTGAATAAGGATGCTCATTCAATTTTGTTAAACCTATTGTTTGTGAGCCACTTGTTAACCAAATTCATCTTACCTTTACCCTAAGCCCAAAACCCATAAGACCTTTCAATGTGTGCACAATTTATAGCTTATGTGTGATTGTTATACAAACCTATGATAACAAGGTTACATTCTTGGTTTTCTGAGTGATATACACTAGCACGTTACACGCTAGTCCAGAAATAAAACCGAGAGGAGCGAACATTGTGAGGGGTGTGTAGTGTATGTGTACGAACATAAGCATGTTAGGTTTGGTTAGGCAAGTCTTGTTTTTGAAAATGTGTATCACTTGTTCGTCAGTTTGTCAATCTCGATTGTGTAAGTCTATGGGATGGGTATGATTAGGGATCTTGGATAATCAATAGGTAAAGGAATTGGAGGTGGCTTGTTAATAAGGTGAGTCATGTTTTGAGATGGTTTGATTGGGGACAATCAAAGGTAAGTGTGGGATGTGGGGATGTGATGGAGAGGCTAAAACCCGAGTGTTAATGTGATTAAAATGGTTGGCTTTATTGTATTTTGGATGATTATATAGTTTGAATAAGATAACTACGCAAATTCATGGATTTGCAGGTTAAATATGAATATTGGACGTATTTTGGAGGAAATTCATTAATTGGACCTGAAGATTAAAATGGATGACATGATAGAGGGTTGAAAGACGAAAACGTGGCCGAAAACGGTGACGAAAACGTGGCCGAAAACGGTGAAGAAAACGGAGTTATAATGAAAAAATTATGAAGACAACAAGTTTGGTAGAAAGCTGTCAGAGGTGTAGCTTACGGAGCTGATGTTGAGTGGAGTAGCTTACAGCAAACAATTGGCTGATAACATCAGAAGGTGCAGTAGCGTAGCCTACGGCTCTGATGCTGACTGGTGTAGGCTACGATGCTGGACTACGGGAAACTCATTAAAAGTCATAAAAAATAGGGTTTTTGGCCACCATTCCATTCTAACTTTTCTTGGGGACTTTGTGGACGATTTTTGGAGCATTCTTGAAGATCTTTTCACCATTCTAACCATTCCAATCATGATTCTAACATCAAACATGCAATCAAACATCAAGATTGAAGATCAAATCAAGAACATGAGTGGCTAATCTTTTCGTGGTTTCCTCCGGGTGGAGGATTCTTGTAAGTGGATGATTGTTTTTAGTTTTTCTTTGTATTTGAGATTAGCAATCTAAGCACTCGATGCTTTTTGCTTAGTGATTATTAGTTTGATTGTAAACGGTTGATTTTTATCTAAAACCTAGTTTTGATTCTTTCAATTCCCGAGAGTTCTAGTAATTGGGATATATTAGATAGGAATTAGGTTTGGTAATCTTCAATTGATAATCGTGTGATAACCTTTCGTTGTTTTGCAATCAAAGTACTTAGTCCTCGTTTATCACAATCAACTAATTAATTATCTTAATCATGTCTATGTGATTTTCTCAATAAAAACTAATAACTTGAAGCCACTTTGAATCCGAAACCTGGAGGAATCACCTTTTCCCCAATTGTTTACATCTTAATTTTTATTTTGTTTTCACAATCATTCTCAAACAACCGAATTTTATTTTTCTTGCAACTAGTTAATTAGTAATAAATTAAGTAAACCAAACACTTTCCACAGCACTCCTCGTGGTTCGACACCTGACTTACCCTATCTAATAAGGTAATAAGGAACTGATTTTAATCTTATTTTTGACTGACCCTTCGACATCGGTCAAATTTTGGCGCCGTTGCCGGGGAGTCGTGCGCAAAGTGTTATTTTTCTTAGTTTAATTAAAAATTCCAAAAAAAAAGAAGCCAAAAATATTTATTTTCTATTTGTTTAGTTTATTGTTCAATATTACGCTTGGTTTTCTTGTTTGTTTTGTGCAGGTAACTCTTCAGTTGCATGCATCATACAAGACATTCAGGGAAGTCATCTCCATTAGTATTCGATCCAGAGGTTGAGAAAACAGCTCGGCAGAACCGAGTACTTCATAGAGAGAAAAAAGTCTTGCATTCGCCAGTTTCACAGTTCAGGTCTATGGAGAACCTTAACTTAACCACTGAACCAATGCCCCAACCTCAATTTTCACCTACTCAAAGCCATCCACACACTTCTGAACCTCCACCACAATCCAGTACACAATCATCACAAATTCCACCATTCCCGAAATTCGATAACCTTCCACCATCACTTTCACAAACATCATCCTTACCACAACCAAGCACAACTCACAATTCTCCAATAACCTCTCTTCCAAATTTCGAGAGGTTTAACCCACAACAAGGCCAATCTTCGACACAAGACCCAACTTTCACCCAAAAACCTGTGACCAGTCACTCTTCACCTTATGTGAGAGTGATTTCTGATGATAACACCCCGAACCAAGATGATACACAATTCCCACAGACTTCTGCAACCCAATATCCATCATTTCAACCACCATCATTTAGCTTCAGTCAAAGGAATAACCAAGGTAATTATGAGTATGATGATGGGGACTTGGATGGAGATGAAGGAGATCAAGGGCCATATCAGCTGGCAGGGCCACATAATTTAAATGGTCAAGGGTACCCACAATTCTTTCAAGCCAATCAAGGTAATCAAGGGTATCAAGTGTTCCCAGAAGCCCCAGTTCACCCTGCACCTCGACAGCAACAAGCGTGAACAGGCCTTTGAGACCTAACCCAAGGAATGCAATGCCTCCGGCTAATAATCAAGCAGGCATTCCTTTGAGGTTTGAGAGAGGCCCAGTGAGAGGGATTGAGAGCCATTTTCGACCTGCTATAGTTCACAATCCATCAGCAGTAGTCATTCCACAACTGCATGGCAGGTCGTTTGAAGTGAGATCACAGGCAATTCAGAGTTTGCCTAAATATCATGGGTTAGTGACTGAAGAGCCATACATGCACCTTGGGGCTTATGATGCAAGATGCAACACGATTGGGGGACAAGGGTTTACACAGGATGAGGTGAAGCTGGTACTGTTTCAATTCACTCTCGAGGACAAAGCACAGCAATGGTTCCAATCTCTACCTTCAGCCTCTATCCGTACCTGGTTGGAAATGCAGCAGCAGTTTCTTGATGAGTTCTATACAAGTCAGCGAACAAATGATGCTAGGAAGAACATCAGGAACTTTTCTCAGCAACCGGGTGAGCTCTTTCATGAAGCACTCACTCGTTTCAAGATGATGATCAATAACTGCCCACACCATGACATCCAGCTGTGGGAATTGATTAACTCATTTTATGAAGGACTTCACTACGAAGACCAAGGTGCGTTAGATTCAATTTCAAATGGTACTTTTGGTACTAACGATGAACAGGTTGATTGGGAGTACCTCGAGAGGAGAGCTGAGACAACAAAGAGGAAGGCACAATCTTCAAGACGCTCAAGGCAAGCAACAGTGAAGGCTGCGAGTAGTGGTAGTGTTGTTGATGTGGAAAGAATAGCTAGAATAGAGTCTCAACTAGCTAATTTAGGTATTGGTGGGCAGCATTTATGTGGGCATTGTGGGGATGTAGGGCACATAGCTGATAGTTGTCCTAGTATAGTTGGTGGGATGGAAGAGGTGAACCAGGTACAAGGGGGAAATAGGAATTGGTCAAACATGAACTCGAATACTTATCACCCAGGTCTTAAGAATCACCCAAATCTTAGCTATGGGGGTAGTAGTGGAGGTTACCAAAAGGGTGGTCAGTCATTTGGGTTGTCAGGTGGAGGATTGAGTGAGGTGATGAACATGCTGAAGTCTATTCAGCAGGATATACAGGCCATCAAGCAGAAAGGTGAGGTACGTGATAAAACTGTTCAGGCTTTAACTACGCAGGTTGGGCAGTTAGCTGGAGATGTGGCAGAGATGAAGAAGGTGAATGGGAAGCTACCGAGTGATACTCAGGTTAATCCGGCACATCAATCGTCATCAAATACAAGGAATGTGCGAATCAATGCGGTAAGTTGTCTGTCTAAATCTATAGATTGTAAAGGTGACCAGGATCTGATTTCACAAACAACCCATAAAAATTTTAAAAAAATGTTTTGTGAAAAATTTTTGAGTGAAAATTCCACTATAGTTGAGGATAAGTGTGGGGAAGTTAAACCTGCCCCATTTCCTCTAGCTACAGTGGAACAAAATAAAACATCAGTTTTGAGAGAAACCCCACTAAAGGATGAAAAGTGGGAAGAGTTTGTAAAAGTAAAAATCAATCGACCATTACTTGATGTTTTAAAAGAAGATCCTGTTCATACTGAGAGTTTGAAAGAATTGAGTACCCAAAACCGACACAACAAGCTGCCAAAACAGTTTGATTTACCAGTAAATGTTCGTGCTGCGTTATTGGGTACATGTCCACCGAAACTCCAAGACCCAGGAACGCCTTTAATTCCAATTCAGATTGGAGAACTTAAAATTGACAAGGCATTATTGGATCTTGGAGCGTGTGTTAGCATTCTTCCAGGATGTATTTATGACCAATATGATTTTGGTCCTTTGAAAAAGGTCGACATCACTATGGTGTTGGCAAATCAAAAAGCGATACGTCCTAGGGGAATGTTAACGGATGTAATAGTCAAGGTGGAGGATTGTTTTTACCCGGTGGATTTCTTGGTAATGGATTGTGCCTCTAACAAAAAAGAGACACAACCCATGGTTATTTTGGGTAGACCGTTCTTAGCAACAGCACATGCTGTGATTGATTGTGCCAATGGGACGGTAAATATGAGGTTTGGGGAAAGAACACTGAGTTTGAATGTGTTTTTAAGTTTAACTGGCCCAAACGCCGAGGAAGAGTGTTTCATGGTTGACAGGATTGAAGAAGTTGGAGTTAAGAAGGGTAAAAAGAAGAAAAAGAAAGTCAAGCAACGAGCTAAAGTCAACCAAGAAGGCATGAGAGTAAAAGCTCCAGATCCTAGCTATGGGATGCCTGATGCATTACCACAGGATGGAGAGGATGCATGTTTAGTAGCTGAGGGATGCAAGCATCCCACTCGCCCCCCATGATTAAGAACACCAGGTAAAGTCTGGCTGAAGACTGTAAACTTAGCGCTACCGGGAGGCAGCCCGGAATTTTCTTACTTTATTGTTTTTTTTTTCTCTTTATTTGCTTGGTTGTTTTTATTTTTGAGGTAGTTTGCTAAGTAACTAACCATTGCGGGTGGTAGTTAATAGTCGCGTATGTTGAGATTGGTGCTTGGGAAAGAATTGGGTAAACACTAAAAGCACCATACATTGGGGACAATGTATCCCAAGTGTGGGGATGAGGGACCCTAGGGAAGTAAGGCGGAATTACTTACCGTTGCAAGAAAAAATGGGAAATTTGAAAATTTTTGAAAAATTTTAATGAAAAATCTTGCAAATTTTGTCACCCTTCTTACTTGATCAAGCATAAAAGCCACGTTTTCAGTCACCAAAGAGTCTTTTACCGAGTATAAAAACCTGAGATCCTTAATCATGGTTGTCCCTTTAAGTTTCATGAGAGTATTTCTGGCGAGTATTTTTAGTGAAAATTGAAAAGAGATGCCTAACTAGGGGTAACATGCTTATAGGACTTGCATATGCTACATGTCGGCAACCTATTTCCCTACATTGTGAGATCTTGAGCCTGCTAGATGCTAAATTGATATATATGTTCATTTGTTGAGAGTATGCCAAATGTTTCTTTGTTACAGAATTTGTGTAATTTGATACATGCTAAAGCTGTAGGCAAAATGTGCACATAGACGAGAGAGGCAAATTAGGAACCCCATTTTTCTGTTTGACACCATGTTATTTGTCTTTGTGTTGAATTGTTTGCCAAAACTCACCATTAGTAACCCATATTGAGCCTAGACCTTTCATTTGTAAAACCTACACTATTACCCAAATCGACCCGTTTACCTTTCTTGAATAAAAATGATGACATCCATTGTGTTTCATGTATGTTTATGTGTTATAGTTATATTCAGTGTTAAAAAAAAGAAAAAAAAAGAAAAATATCAAAGAAAAAAATAAAAAAAAATAGAAGTGATTGTTATGGGTCAATTATGCCCAAGTTTGTGTGTTAGTGTGTTATTGCGAGTTGTGAATAAGGATGCTCATTCAATTTTGTTAAACCTATTGTTTGTGAGCCACTTGTTAACCAAATTCATCCTACCTTTACCCTAAGCCCAAACCCCATAAGACCTTTCAATGTGTGCACAATTTATAGCTTATGTGTGATTGTTATACAAACCTATGATAACAAGGTTACATTCTTGGTTTTCTGAGTGATATACACTAGCACGTTACACGCTAGTCCAGAAATAAAACCGAGAGGAGCGAACATTGTGAGGGGTGTGTAGTGTATGTGTACGAACATAAGCATGTTAGGTTTGGTTAGGCAAGTCTTGTTTTTGAAAATGTGTATCACTTGTTCGTCAGTTTGTCAATCTCGATTGTGTAAGTCTATGGGATGGGTATGATTAGGGATCTTGGATAATCAATAGGTAAAGGAATTGGAGGTGGCTTGTTAATAAGGTGAGTCATGTTTTGAGATGGTTTGATTGGGGACAATCAAAGGTAAGTGTGGGAATGTGATGGAGAGGCTAAAACCCGAGTGTTAATGTGATTAAAATGGTTGGCTTTATTGTATTTTGGATGATTATATAGTTTGAATAAGATAACTACGCGAATTCATGGATTTGCAGGTTAAATATGAATATTGGACGTATTTTGGAGGAAATTCATTAATTGGACCTGAAGATTAAAATGGATGACATGATAGAGGGTTGAAAGACGAAAACGTGGCCGAAAACGGTGACGAAAACGTGGCCGAAAACGGTGAAGAAAACGGAGTTATAATGAAAAAATTATGAAGAAAACAAGTTTGGTAGAAAGCTGTCAGAGGTGTAGCTTACGGAGCTGATGTTGAGTGGAGTAGCTTACAGCAAACACTTGGCTGATAACATCAGAAGGTGCAGTAGCGTAGCCTACGGCTCTGATGCTGACTGGTGTAGGCTACGATGCTGGACTACGGGAAACTCATTAAAAGTCATAAAAAATAGGGTTTTTGGCCACCATTCCATTCTAACTTTTCTTGGGGACTTTGTGGACGATTTTTGGAGCATTCTTGAAGATCTTTTCACCATTCTAACCATTCCAATCATCATTCTAACATCAAACATGCAATCAAACATCAAGATTGAAGATCAAATCAAGAACATGAGTGGCTAATCTTTTCGTGGTTTCCTCCGGGTGGAGGATTCTTGTAAGTGGATGATTGTTTTTAGTTTTTCTTTGTATTTGAGATTAGCAATCTAAGCACTCGATGCTTTTTGCTTAGTGATTATTAGTTTGATTGTAAACGGTTGATTTTTATCTAAAACCTAGTTTTGATTCTTTCAATTCCCGAGAGTTCTAGTAATTGGGATATATTAGATAGGAATTAGGTTTGGTAATCTTCAATTGATAATCGTGTGATAACCTTTCGTTGTTTTGCAATCAAAGTACTTAGTCCTCGTTTATCACAATCAACTAATTAATTATCTTAATCATGTCTATGTGATTTTCTCAATAAAAACTAATAACTTGAAGCCACTTTGAATCCGAAACCTGGAGGAATCACCTTTTCCCCAATTGTTTACATCTTAATTTTTATTTTGTTTTCACAATCATTCTCAAACAACCGAATTTTATTTTTCTTGCAACTAGTTAATTAGTAATAAATTAAGTAAACCAAACACTTTCCACAGCACTCCTCGTGGTTCGACACCTGACTTACCCTATCTAATAAGGTAATAAGGAACTGATTTTAATCTTATTTTTGACTGACCCTTCGACATCGGTCAAATTTTGGCGCCGTTGCCGGGGAGTCGTGCGCAAAGTGTTATTTTTCTTAGTTTAATTAAAAATTCCAAAAAAAAAGAAGCCAAAAATATTTATTTTCTATTTGTTTAGTTTATTGTTCAATATTACGCTTGGTTTTCTTGTTTGTTTTGTGCAGGTAACTCTTCAGTTGCATGCATCATACAAGACATTCAGGGAAGTCATCTCCATTAGTATTCGATCCAGAGGTTGAGAAAACAGCTCGGCAGAACCGAGTACTTCATAGAGAGAAAAAAGTCTTGCATTCGCCAGTTTCACAGTTCAGGTCTATGGAGAACCTTAACTTAACCACTGAACCAATGCCCCAACCTCATTTTCACCTACTCAAAGCCATCCACACACTTCTGAACCTCCAATTCCTTTACCTGGGTGGCTTAGGCGTTGATGCCAAATGTCTTGAGAAAGAGCTGCATAGGTGGAAGCAGAAGTAAGGTTTGTGATGTTGGACGGGCTGAGAGTGTAGAGATCCCCCGAGCTATTGCACCGTAGGGTAGTTTCCTGGTCTGGAGATCCTTCACAGTAAAACCATAAGGGTCAAATTCAACGTTAATTGGTTGTCAGTTGTAAATCAGCGAACAGAAATAAGATTTTTAACAAGGTTAGGAGCATAAAAGGACATTGTTAAGTTTAAAGGGTGGGAATGGTGGTGGTAAGGTAATATTGCCTTGGCCTAAAACCGGAATGGTTTTACCATTCCCAACAATAATGTTGCGAATAATGCTAGAATTAAAAATAGAGGGGAACTTATCAGATTGAGGAGACATTGTACCTGTCGTGCCGGTGTCCATGGTCCAGGATGAATCATTGTTGTGAAGTGCCAAGTTGTAGAGAGCTTGGGCTATATCAGTGGGCGAGTAAGTAGTGGCGTATGACTGAGCAGCATTGTCACTCGGCTTTGGGCCTAACAGCCCAGCAGCAGATTTAGGCTGATTCTGGTGGGCCTGGACAGAATGAGACGGGCCAGATGTGGGGTTCTCTGAGACAGGTGGATTATAATTAGGATAGTAATGGGCCTGGGGTGCTTGAGCAGATGGGCCGAGTGGGGTTCCAGGATATGGGCAAGGGGGAAAAAAATAATTTGGCCATGGGGTGAACTGAGGGGCTTGTGGAGAATAACCAGGCCACGATGGGGGCTGCCAAGAGTTAGGTGGTTGCAAAGTGTTTTGTTGATACCGACCCCGACCGTAGGAGCCACGACCTCGACCACGACCTCGACCACGACCTCGGCCACGAGAGCGATCGGAGCTGTCCGGTGAGGCGAGTGAGATGGTTCGGTAGGCGAGTTGGTAGTGGTTGTGTGGAGGGCAGTTCCGGCCGATTGCGCCGAAAGAGTGGCTTGGGAATTTTTTTTCATCTTCGGTTTGGCAAAGTTGAGAGTGGGTGTTGTAGAAGTCGGTAATGGTTTGGTTTGTTGAAGGATAATTTTAATGGTTTCATATTGGTCGGTTAGGCCGGTGAGGATTTGCATGACAAGTTGGTTTTCGGTGACATTGGCGCCTAGACTAATAAGTTTGGTCATATAGGAGTTTCATGTGTTGGCAGTAGGAGGACATGTCGGAAAATTTTTCTAGGCGGGTATTGAAGAACTTGTTTTGAAGGGCAATAGTTCTAGTGGTTTGGTTATCTAAGAAAAGGTTTTTGAGACGGGTCCAGGCATCATAGGCGGTAGTGTTGTAATTATGATGGTGTGTACAAGGTCTTTGGTGATGGTGCCATAGATCCACTGAAGAACTATAGTATCTAAACGCTCCCAAGACTCTTGATAGATGGGTTGGGAGGAAGATTCGGGTTCCTTGGCAGCCGCAGTATGTGTGGGTGGGACACGGGGTAGAAGGTGGTCATAAACATCATATGCTTTGCAATGGATGATGAATAGTTCAGCCCATGTATTATAGTGCTCAGTTTGTCGGTCAAGAATAATGGGTATAAAATTTTTTATGTTTGTGACGGCTATAGCAGGGTGTATACGCGACATAGTGGGAGGAATAGGGTGATGTCGGATGGTTAAGTGGCCGGAAAAAAAATTGAGAGATGGCAGGAAGCTTACGGCGGTTAGGGAAGCAAGGGAAGAAGATTAGGGTTTTGGCTTTGATACCATGATAGGTGATATGGTTCAAACCTTGACATTCTCATTGATTTGATTGAGTTTAAATACAATAATAATCCCCTATAAATATGGAAGGAATTATGATAGACAATAAATACAAATCATTTACTAATAATACAAATATGCTAAATATAATCTATTACCGAACTGGGTCACCTGATAGATAAACGACCTATATAAGGTCTATGATTCCGTACCCCATGAAAAAAATTCCTGAGTCCGCCACTGTACATATCTACGTTTTATCCCTACTAAAACGATAGTTTCTTCAGATTTTAACTTGAAATAGGGTTAGTTTAGAACAAACAAAATCAAAGTTCAAAAAACGTTGTAAAAATAAGATTTTGTTTACGTAAATCTAAATATACAAAATCATATTCTTTTATAGGGGTGTTCATCGGGTTTGGTTTTCGGTTATCGGGTTATTCGGGTCGGGTTATTCGGGTTTTCAGTTGTGAAAATATTAACCGATAACCGACCCAATCTAGTTAAATGGTTATCGGTTATGAGGTTAATCGGGTTCGGGTTTTTCGGGTCGGGTTAAATGATTATCGGTTTAATAGTTCGGGTGTTTGAGTTACATATTTCCAACCATTTGGGTTGCGTATTTCTATCAACTTGGGCTACAATATGTATAAAATAAAACCACAACATGGGCTACAATACTTAGTAACAAATTTGGCTACAAAACACTACTCCGATATACATAAAAATATGGAAACTGAATCATTTATTTGTTTATGAATTATTCGGGTTATTCGGGTCAACCCGAATTATACAAAACTGACCCGAAGACCGACCCTAAAGACTCTAGTTGGGTTTGGGTATGCACTTAAACGGGTTCGGGTTAATCGGGTAAGATAGTTTCTCGGGTCGGGTCACTTCGGGTTCGGTTCAGTTATTGGTTATCGGTTAAAAAGAACACCCCTATTCTTTTATTCTTTCCTTTCTGAAATCTTTGTTGCACGAGAAAGTTATTTAACTCTGTACGTATTTACGTCTTTTAAAAATAGTACGTACACATGCTAAAATGTAAATGGCAAGCTTACGTGAAGGTCAAGTTATACATATGTGAAGGTCTACAATTGAGTGGAGTATTAAGTTGTACAAGTTTGAACTTTTGGACAATATTCGTGGCCAAGAGATGGTGGTTGAATATTTATATTGAATGAATAGTTCTTTCTTTATCTATTTTATCTTGAGTAATTTAAATATATAAAACATATATAAATGCTTGATGACTGTATATGAACTAAATTAAGACACAAGAGAATGCCGGCCAAATGTAGTTAATAGACTTATAAATACGAACAACAAAGTTGAATATTCATATATACAAACATGTATATACATACAGATATATCTACATATGGGTGTGTGATACCTACAAATATATCTATGTATGTGTGTGTGTGTGAATACAGTATTTAAATACCAAAAACATATTAAATAGATGTATAAATACGAACAAGAAAGTTGAATACATTTATATTCATTTGTTCGGCTGCCTTATTTTAGAACTAGCATACTATGTTCAAACACTAAAACCATCCAGCAAGTAACTAGAATACGAAACCCAACATAATTACTGAAACAAAACCCTCTTATAGTAGACTAGCTTTTGCGATCCAGAAAAGGATGACAGCTTAGCTTGATGCCCGTCTGTCTGCTATTTTATTGTAATTTGCCAATTAATACCAAAAAAAATAGATCAAATGAGGAGGCTACTAAGGTGTTCCTGACTTAACAGGCTAGAACAACATGAATTTGAAACAAAGATAAGCACATCGGTTTGAAATTAATTAACATTTTGGTTAAAGGATTGGCAAACTTACTAATGGTAGAAATGCAATGGACTTGATGAGAGTAACATAAAATCCTGCATATCTAGAATAGACAAATCAATCTCAAGCTTTTTTATACATTGACTAAACAAATAACTCAAATAACGTAATTGTTAAACGGCTATTTTGATTCAAAGTTTTAAAAAATAAATGAAATTCAACAGTATTCTACTGATGAGGTGGTGTCCGGTCCAACCACTACAAGAAATTTGGGTGTTTACCTACACATAGTATCTGTGGATAAAAGGCTATTATGTGTTGATAATTTTCTTTACCTACACATACATTAACTGTTAGGATGTGTAGACTCGGACTGTGGATAAAGATCATTACCAACACATCAATTTTGTGTAGGTATATAACACGCCATATCTACACATATGTGTGTAGCTAAAATTAATTTAGATGTGTGGATAAAAGTCAAACAATTTGTTTAGATGGCATCTTACATGGCATATGACGTGGTAGATGACATGGCCTATGACGTGGACTACAATGACAACATGTCATGTACCATAAATATGTGTAGGTAAAAGTAATTTAATTTGTAGATAAAAGTGATGAATGTGTAGTTATTGATTTCGATATGTGTTGGTAAAATATAAACCATGATATATGTATGTAACCAAATACAAAATCAATATATAAACATATATGACTAAAATTACCATTCTTAATTATTAATGTTGAAACATCATTGTTCAAACCACAAATTAGAAGTACAAGTAGACATTTAAATACTTAAACTAATGAAACAACTATTCATATATGTCTACAATTTATAGAAAATACTAAATCTATTCCACTCATCGGTACTTCGACCTTATGTGCTTGGTGGAGGAAACATGATATTAGTGTCGATGAGTGTTTGTTCCAATCTCTTTGAAGTAATCATGCAACTTAGCTTATGGACTTCTCCAAACTCCCTCCATATAGCTATCAGTAACTTTGCAAACATTTGAATTATATACATCAATATTAAACATTTCTTTAAGCAACAAATATAATTAATTGGTTGGTAAATATAGATGTTAAAAATAATACTTGATTATAAAAAAAGACACTTACAGTTAGCTTGTGGCGTAACAACTTAACTTGATACATGCCTCAACACTTCATTATTAGCTACAACTGTTCAGGATGTAGACAAAATATATAAATGAAATCAAACTAAAAGGGTTTTATAATTTCTATTATTTCTTAAATAAATATATATTTGGTGCATACAATTTTATTAGTAGAACTCTCAGCAAGTTTGATTAACATTAACTCCTCTGAAAATGTATTTTGCATTTGTCATGATGAACCAACAAAGATAATTGTGTATCATATATAGAGATGACAAAAGGGACATACCACTCTCTCCATTTCTTCTTCATAAGCCTCCTGCATATGGCGGTTGTATCTTTTCGAAGATTCTTCTTGAAAGCTTTATCTAAAAGATCCAACGCTACACCCTTTCCATGAGTGTGATCTTGTAACCTTATTTCATATACTAACAATCAGAACTACAATTTTTTATTATTTTTATCCAAACAAACATATTAATATTGTAGGATGTGATGGAAGAAAATACATATATACTACCTTAGAAGAAAACCAATCAATCATCTTGCGCATATGTCCAAACCTATCAAATTATTAAAGACTATCATGAATATCTACTAACTTGGTTCAATAGGAAGGAAATTTTGAAGATATTTAAACACCAAGATGATAAATAAATTTAACTCTGGGCATAACTCAGCTTTAATTGCACACTTGGTTCTCCCAAGATAGTCATTTTCCATAACATCATTTAGTACAAACATTCTTTTCGTTTTTTTTTGTTTTTTTTTTTAAATAATGCAGGCCCTCCCATTGTAGCTCTGAAACATGATAACAATAAATATGAAGATATGATAAAAGAAAGACAGAAAGAGATGTTTACATACAGCAAGGGTAGTGGCAGTAGCTTCGATTAGACCAAAGATAAGGATCCTCGAAATCCCAATCTCATGCTCTTCCTCGTATTTTTAGCGCGTGGCTCTTGAATCCCCCAAGGTCCATAACCAAAGCAGCGCCTAGCCTCTCACGAACCTTTCTCGGCCATGCGGCGTGGGGTGACCCTGGCTGTGAGCCAGAATGGTGAATAAAGTTACATTATGATGAATACTGATGTCAATGATCCATCTTGAAACAATTAGTGTTGCAGTCCAAGTTACATTATGAACTCAGCACCAAATTTCCTTATATGTCCAACCTAATACCTCTTTTAAAACATCTAATTATCATTGTTGAATCCCAAATTACTTGAGGTCATATGTAATTTACTTCAAAGTCCTCAAAACTTACAATTCTTCTTATTGGAGCATTATAACAAACACTTTGTAGGCACTAACTTCATTCCTTAAATCATATTCATAGATGATTCTTTATCTTTCATCATACAAGTATCAGCGAGATTAGTATTTCAATCCAACAAATATCAATTAACTCTAGCAGTTAAAATCATCTATACTCGTAACAGTAGATGGAAAAAATTACATTCAGTCATTAGCTTTTAGCATTATGAGAATGGTCATTCTTTGAAAATGTGACAACAATGTTTATTTGAGGAGAAAAAACTACCAACATACCTGCAAAATTGATTTTTAAAGATGCAATTGAAGCAACAAAATCCATATCTAACCCAGAAATCAACCGACTGAAGCCATAAATTAACGGCCGAGCCCAAAAATGAACAATTTGGAAATCGTTTATCCTCTATGCTTGTCGCCCCTCTTCCCCTCCACATCTCTCCACCGTTGTTGTTTCCGTGCTTGCGTTCATCACCAGCTTCTAATGATTCAACTCGTCGGCCTATTTTTTGATCGGAAACATGATATAAGATCTTTTATTGAATCGATACCGTCATTGTTTGAACCATTTAATCGTCATCTTCATCGTCGTTGAAAATTCGGGAATCACCAGATCTGTACCCACTATAAATAACAAAATCAATATTGTCACCTTTGGACCTAGTCTTCATCACCTTTATTTTACAGTAGACGTCGGTGATGGTGGCGGTGTTTTAGAGAGAGCAGATGCTAGGGTTTGTGTCAAAAAAAAAATGGAGGGAAAGTGGGTTTTTACAATAGAGAGAGCAGGGGGCGGGATGGGAGGGAAAATAAAATTTGGGGAAATTTTTATGACACCAAATGATTATGTGTGGTGATTGTAGGGCTACAAACGAGCTTAGTCGAGCCAAGCTCAATTAGGCTCGAGCTCAGCTTGTTGGTAGTTTTTCAAGCTCGAGCTCGGGCTTCATAAGGTTTGACCCATTTCGTGCTTTTTCTCAACCGATCTCGAGTAGTTCATGATTCGCTGATGATGAATTGCTTTGATTAACCATTTTTTTTCTTATAATGACTATATTTGACCTAGCATTCCTTATTATACCCTGAGCTTCATATAACTTCAAATAGTCAATATAACTAACAACGGTCCATAAGGACACAACAAGTTATATACAAACCCTATATTTAGCGATTAATGGGCCTAGTATATCCAAAGTTAACTAGTTTATTGATTACAAAAAATCTAAATTGATAGCAATAACCTATAACTGACCATCGTTAACTCTAATTGACCATAACTCGAACCACTTGACCACCAATGATCTTAATTAACCATCAACAACTACAATTACCTTTTCCATATCCTAATTAATCAATAATAACCCTAGACATTAGATATGTCTAGGTAGTTACTTTACCACTCATTTTGAAAAAATAAACGTCATAGCTCTTGCAAAAAATAATAACAATCAAAGCCGTAGGTGTGTATTCAAATAAAGGGGAGCACCTTGCTATCATGAAAACGCCTAAATCACTATAACAGCTGCCGGAGAGTCAAATAGGTCGGGAAGAAAGAGCCTGAGGTTGGGTTGGACATATATAGAATTTTTCTTCTAAAAAAGTCTTCTATTATATTTTTATATTCTTATTTATTGAAATAGCTGCTGCAATGCATCTTTCCTAGCTATAATTACATTTTTAAATATGTTTATTTTTTTATTTCGCCACGTCATTTTCAAAAGTATATATAAACTAAATTATTTAACTTATATATTACCATTATCCTACACATTAATGCATTTTTACTATGTGTAGGTATTTATTTTGCCACATAATTAAATAAAACAAAATTTTATTTACCTAGTTTATCTACATATTAGTTTAAAAATAGTATGTGTTGGTAAAGATAATCAACTACCCACACATATATTAATTTTCACATATGTGTAGATAATTTTGATTGTCAATTTTAGTGGGAAATTTTCCCACCATTGTCAAGTGTAGCTAAAATATATTACCAACATCTATTAAGTGTTAGCTATTACAAAAATAATTTTTCAACCATTACCCACACATATAAAATATGTGTAGGTATTTACCCACATATTTACATGTGTAGGTAAAATATGTGTGGGTAAAGGCCCCAATTTCTTGTAGTGAACCAGACCGGCCCACACCATTAAATAATAATAACTCGGTCCACCACAGTCAAATGATAAACGATAGAGATAAAAGCTTATTGATAAGCCAATCTCCTTATCATAACCTGATGAATCTTTTACTAATGTCTATCTCCATGATATCATATTTCAAATACAAACTCTTGAAAGTTATTGAAAAAGGACGAGAACTATAAAAAGAGGTCTAATGTAAATCGTAACATTCATTCAAATTCTTAATCTTTTTACGACTATCTCTCACCGTCACAGATCCTTATTCTCAAGTTGGAGTGTGATCACATGGATACCCCTATTCCTATAATGAGTCATAACGGTGTTCTGTTTTGCAATTATTAGGTTCGACTTATTTAGAGCAGTTGAGATCATGGTGTTTCCATTCTATCCTTATTAGATAGTATATCAGATTAGGGTTTTGGTAGTATGAGCCCACGGGCTTAGTTAGGTTTTTAGGATTCATTGTGATCTCTATATATTGTAACCTAACTATTCAGTAATATCAATTCAGTATTTTACCATCTTACATGGTATCAGAGCCTTAAGGTTCTGGTTACTTTTTTTTCCCTCCCCACGCCACCACAAAAATACAAACCCTAGCCGTCACCTCTTAAAGAAAAACCCTAGATAGGGCGGCGTGCCGCCATTGCCGCCGCCCTGTCCGGCCTCCGTTCGTTTTCGTTTTAGTGTTACGTTCACTTTTTTTCTTATTCCCAGTTCTAAATAAATTTTCAATTGTCGGTTCTAGGCATATTCCCGCTGTTTTCATAAATCTTTCTTATGAACCATTATCCATACAATTTTTTGATTGGTTCTTTGGAATTGCCACCACCTCTTTTTATTGATTTTGCTTCTCCATCATGTCGCTCTTTGCCGCCTCGCCGCCGCTTATTGGACTAACTGCCGCGCCGCTTGCAGGACTATGATCCGCCGCCGCGCCGCTATCCACCGCTGCCGCCGCGCCGCATTGGTTGCCTCATATCGGATTACATGATCATTAAATTAGTGGTGGATTTTCATTGAAGCATACGGATTGCAAGATTATGAGATTATGGCAGAAGTTTTGACCGACATTGAAGAACGTTTAATATTATTATTTTTTTATGTTTTTTGTTTTTCCAGTCTGAGCTTCTAGTTTTCTTCCGCTCTGACTGCGGGGGAGTATTAGATAGTATATCAGATTAGGGTTTTGGTAGTATGAGCCCACGGGCTTAGTTTAGGTTTTTAGGGTTCATTGTGATCTCTATATATTGTAACCTAACTATTCAGTAATATCAATTCAGTATTTCTATTATCTTACAATCCTGAAGGCTATACCCTCATGTAGTTGTTTCTTTATCTACAAACTAGGAAGAAAACATCACTTTTTTTACGTCCATAGGCCCACCACTGTGAGGATTGGCCGCAGCCAGATCAACGACAAAAAGACCACCATGTTGACTCACCAATTAAGATTGCTTTGTAAAAAAGTCAAGGTGGTGTCTCCACCCCCACTAAGGCTCACTATTTTTGTTCGATTTCACTATAGTGTGTTTGTATACGGTATTACGGTCAAAACTTTTCTTTATAAGGTCTAAACATATTAAAATGTTATAATCTTAACATATTCTTACAGATAAAGGTTCCGATACAAAGGATGGAATTTGTGAGAAGGGTGAGAAGGCTTATGAGGGTGACACATGGCAATTTTTTATTTTAATCATAAAGGGTATTAGGGTAATTATAAACCTATTCAAGATTAATGAAAAATCAATCTTTAATTAATTTAAGATATTATCGGGATTTATTTCAGATCTTAAACAACTATTTCTTTCAACAATCTATAATCTATAACTTATAATAAAAGAATTGAACTTTGATGATGTGGTATTCAATGGAGGTGTCAACCCCTCCTTGAATGTGCCATGTGGCATCATGTATGATTTTTTAATTTTGAGTTTTTTTTAATAAATCTATATATATTATAACTAGCTGATTACCCCGGGAGGGTCCCGGGGTTGAAAAATCTAATTTTACGTGATAACCTATTGCAAATGGCTCAAGTTAACTAACCACAAAATCTCTCAATCATTGCATGTTCATAGTATTTTAATCAGTAATAACTCATATTCCCTAATCTAAAACCTAATCAGTAATCATCTAAAGAATCACTTATGTAAGCTGCAACTATTAAAAAACTCTTCACATCTCTTTAATTTCTCACATTCTAATGGCTCTTATAATTCCTAACCTAATCAACTAAACAAACACTTAAGTGTTTGTAATCATTGCATCTCATTATGCCACGTGGCATAATCAAGAGATGGTTGAGGCCACCATTGAACGCAACGTCAGCAACTATCAATTCTTTCCGGGAACATCCCGAGGTTGAAAAATATAACCATTCTAATAATACTAATACTAATAGTAATAATTTTTACTCTTGTAATTAAATAAATAAAAAAAAAATAACCTTGCTATAAGGTGACACCATATGTTGCAGTGTTGCGCGATTTTTTCTCCTAACTTCTCTTGATGAAGTATACCTAGTAAAATTCCAATGATAACATGGCGATTTGGCTGATTTTCAACATCGTAGATAAGAACCTGGTTTAAAAGAAAAAACATGAATAATGAATAACATCAACACTTTGTGTGTTTTTTTTTCATGTATGAACAAAACCCCACAAAAAATTTGTCGATTTTTCTCCGTTTTTTATAGGACTATGGTACTTGTTGAAAAGATAATAAAACGCTCGTTAATTTAGTGTAATTTTTTTCTTTAAAAAATCCCGTATATAAAAGATATAAACGTTTAAAACTTATGGGAGGATACATGAGAGAGAAAATTTTAAATTTTATTTAAATTCTTTTTTTTCCTAAAATAACTCAATTTAATTTAGGGATGTTTATCTTTTTTTAATTAAAAAATGAAATATTCAAAAACACTAAAATCTTTCGCTTATGATGCCACGTGGCACCCTCAAGGGGAGGTTGAGGTCTCATTGCACGCCACGTCAGCATATATGTTTTTCTTTTATATATTAGATTATTTTAGGAAAAGATAAGAATTTAAAAACAAAATTAAATTTTCTCTCTAATGTTTCCTCCCATAACTTTTAAAAGTTAATATGTTTTATATACGAGATTTTTTTAAAAAAAAATTACACCAAATTAACGAGCGTTTTATTATCTTTCCAACGAGTACCATAGTGCTATATAAAAACGGAGAAAAAAAAAACAAATATTTTTGTGGGGTTTTTGTTTCAAATATATTTTACTCTACTAATAAATCATAAACGATAAACATAACTTCATAGGCAGAGATTCCTTTTTTTTGATATTTGAATATGATAACTTATGGCAGAAATTTGTTTAAAATAAATAATAATAATAATAATAACAATAATATTATTATTATTAATTAATCATGTATTGGCAAATCATTAATTATGTTGTCATATTAGATATTTTATTATGTTATATTAGATATTTCAACCCCGGGACACTCCCGGGATAAAAGCTAGTCATCCATATATTCATAACAGGTATGATTTCTCTGGTTAACTTCAAAACACACTTTTATCATTATAAAACACAACATATGAACTATTAACATAAAGCACAAAATCTGCTTAACAACTGTTGTGTTTTATCCACAACATCTAAACTATGAACATAAAACACAAAATCTGCTTAACAACAATCCTCTCTACATCTGTTGTGTTTTACCAGAAATATGAACATAAAACACAACACCTAAAATATGAACATAAAAAATAGCACCTAAAATATGAACATAAAACACAAAAACAACAATAATAGAACTTATCCACTCAAACCCATGAATTGCATTAACTATGTGTTTTAACATCTTCTCTTTCTTGTGATTGTTGATGCGGCTGATGTGCACAGACCACATGTCAACAACGCACAACATCCGAAATAGAAACGACATCGTCTAATGGATTATTTTTAAGATTGGAAGTACGAAGATGATGATGATTTGGAGGTGACCCTTGTCTATTGCCTGGTTGATGGATCTGTTACTAAGCTTCATGATATTATTCACAATTTGGTTAAAATTCAATAGTGGTGTCATGTTTTGTGAAAGCATATAATATATATATAATATATATATATATATATAAATATATATATATATATATATAATATATATATATATATATATATGATGGTGAGGTTGGAGTTAGATCCAGGTGGGAATTTTAGAAGATGCCATTAAATTAAAACAGAGAGAAAGAAAAAGAAAGGAGGAGATGGAAGAACATAAAACACAATATGAAATATGATTAGATCGATAGAAAGACAAAAAGAGAGGAGAGAGATATGGGTATAATATTAAATACGAATAATGGAAATAAATAATCCCAACTATTGACTATTGGCCAATAACAGTCACAACTACGAAAATTATCAATAGTGGTCCCAACTTTCGACATATTGGAATATAATAGACCCAAACTAACGGAGGTCTAACTCCGTTAGTGTGGTGCTGACGTGGCATGCCACGTAAGATCATTTTGCCACCTAGGATGCCACGTAGGATTATTTTGCCACCTAGGATGACACGTCAGCATCACAGTAACGGAGTTAGACCTCCGTTAGTTTGGGTCCATTATATTCCAATATGTCGAAAGTTGGGAACCACTATTGGTAATTTTCGTAGTTGAGACTGTAATTGACCAATAGTCAATAGTTGGGATTATTTATTTCCGGTTATTCCTATTAAATTAAAAGGAGAGAGAGAGAGCGATTAAATCTAGAAGTTGTTTTTAATGATTTTTTGATGTTTTGACAAGTATACCCTTATAAGCCCCAATTTATTAATTAGATTATAACACAATTTACAACTTTGCAATCCATTTAATCTCAACCATCCATCAACATGATCTAAAGGCCAGAATTATTTCTCACCTTTCTCACAAACACATTCTTTGTACCCTAACCCCACCCTATTCGTACATATCAATTAATTATCGATAGGAAAAAGGTAAAATAAGAACATGGTTGAGTTGGAAGAACAACACATAATTTATTCAAAAAAGAATACGTGGTTGTAAATTAAAGTATAATAAAATATTGAATAGAAATTTAAAAGTAAACATTGGTGTGTTATTTTTTTTACGGCGGAGTTACCCGTTTTTACATCAGTGTGTAATTTTTTTTTAAAATTCACATTTTACGTTACAGATCCCACGGTTCTTCCAACTCACCTTATTTTCATTTTAACCTAATCCATTATCGATAAATCTATAAATAACTGAATATTATTTCAACTTGCAAAATAAATTATGTTACGCAATCCGTGTAATTCTAATTGTTTGCTCAACAAAAATGATCCATAGTTTTGCAATGGGAAGATATTTTTAGCTTATTAACCCGATTTAAAAAATAACACAAAAAAAAAACAATTTTATGAGAATCATACAGTGTTGATGAGTAATATTTTTTGAAAGGAGTAATGGATTTAAATAATCTCAACTATTGACTATTGGTCAATAATAGTTCCAATTACGAAAATAACAACCAGCAGTCCCAACTATTGGTCAATAATAGTCCCGTTAAACCACACTAACGCCGTTAGCTGAAACTCACAATTCTAGGCGATTTTTCACCGGGTTTGAAAGAGGGATATGAGACGATGATATTGGTATGTTCAATTGCAGAAATGAGCATGGTTCGATGGTTTAATCGTCGGTTCCGGTCATCCCATCTGAGGAGAACATCAACTTACAACAGACAAACCATGCTTATTTCTGCAATTGAACATACCAATATCACCGTCTCGATTCCCACTTTCAAATCATGTGAATAATTGTCTAGAATTGTGAGTTTCAGCTAACGACGTTAGTGTGAGTTAACGGAGGTCCATTGAGAGCAAAATGTTTGAAAGTCGGGACCACTAGTGGTTATTTTCATAGTTGTGACTGTTATTTGCTAATAGTCAATAGTTGGTATTATTTAAATCCATTACTCCTTTTGAAATTATTTTTTAACAGCAAATTTTATTACACCTTAATTTCACCTCAACTTACACTTACACTTGCAGGATTTAAACTCAAAACCTCACATTAATAAAAGGGGACATCATATCATTAGACCAAGAGGTAATTGGTATTTTTCGAAATTATTTATTAGAATGATGATGATAGGATTTAAACATTAAATATTAAATATAGGGTAGGGATCATAAGAGAACCAACCCCTATTTGAGAACTGAGAGAACCATTCTGGGCCACACATTTCATATAAAGGCAAAAAAAAAAAAAAAATTTTTTTTTTTTTTTTTTTTTTTTTGCTTTAATCGCACATTTTTATGCAAGGAAATTTTTTTTTTTTTTTTTTGAATTTTTTTTTCATTTATACATATGTGTATATGTCAATTATACATATGTGTATATAGCAATTATACATATGTGTATATAACATTTTTCAGCTATACATATGTGTATAATGCAATTATACACATGTGTATACTGAAAAAAAAATACAAAAAAAATAAAAAAAAAATTTTTCTTACATATAAAGCAGCGATTTTTGGCAAAAAAAAAAAAAAGTTTTTTTTTTTTTTTTTGCCTTAGAGAAATGTGTGGCCCAGAATGGTTCTCTCAGTTCTCAATTTGGGGAAAGGTTCTCATTTGAACCAAATCCTATGGAAAAAATAAAATGTATATAAGATGAGAACCGAAAAAATATTTGGACCTTTATGTTTCAAAAAAGTATTTTACGTTGAATTAAATTCCAAATTTTTAACATTGATTTGACATTATTAGTTTCTTGTATTACATCCAACACAAATAAATATAACTAAGTTCTACAATTATGTATAGGCTTGTAAATGAACTGAATAAACACAGTTGTGATATGCTTGTTTGTATTCATTCATTAAGAAAATAAACGGGTTGATGTTCATTTATGTTTCTTTGTCATTAGTATAAACGAACAGCTCATGAAGAAATGTAAGTGAATATAAACTAATGTACATAAATAAGCTAGCACCAATTATAAGTAAATATGAAAAAAAATGTCTTTAGCGTAAAAAAAATTATAATACTAGCTGAACAATCTTGATAAATATATTAAGGAAAAATGGAAATAAATAATCTCAACTATTGACTATTGGCCAATAACAGTTTCAACTACGAAAATCACCAATATTGGTCCCAACTTTCGACATATTGGAAACCAATGGACCCCAAACTAACGGAGGCTAACTCCGTTAGTGTGGATGCTGACGTGGCATGCTTAGGTGGCAAGATGATCCTACGTGGCATCCTACGTGGCATGCCACGTGGCAAATTGATCCTACGTGGCATCCTACGTGGCATGCCAAGTCAGCATCACACTAACGGAGGCTAACTCCGTTAGTTTGGGTGTTGGTTTTCCAATATGTCGAAAGTTGGGACCAATATTGGTGATTTTCGTAGTTGGGACTGTTATTGGCCAATAGTTAATAGTTAGGATTATTTATTTCCATTTTTCCATATATTAATGGACGTAATGAAACAAACATCATAAATTAATGAACAAAAACAATCGAAAGGTCACAAATGTATATGAACAAACTTGAACAAACCTTTACGAACATAAACAAACGAACGAGACATATGTTCATGTTCGTTCATTTAACTAAATGAATCAAAAAAAAAGTTGTTCATATTTGTTCATTTATTAAATAAAACGAAGATAAACGAACTTCCTATCAAATGGTTTACTGAACATTTGATTTGTTTACAGGCCTAATCATCTTAAAATTAACTATAAAGATGCCATATCATTAATTTTACTATCAATAGAAACATTGCTTATTTAAAATTATTACCTTGAACAGTGGTGGAGCCAGGAATGTTTTCCTATAGTGTCGGTTTTTTCAATACCCAGATTTATAATAACACGGTGTTAATATTTTCGAATCGGGTCGGGTCAAATCACACAATAAAAATCGATGTCATAATAAAAGTACAATATCATCGAGTGTGTTGCCGATGCAATTGGTAGAACTAATGCTAATTGCAATAAACGATAGACCAACATATATCCAACATGTTTCTTTGTTTCCATCGTCATTTTTGCAAGATTAGATATACCTTTCACGTTGCCAAACATTTTGTCACCTCTTATGTTATTAATTTATATGTCGAGCTCATAGATAAGATCATCTCTTTCTTCACAATATGTTATATTGTTATTGATTCTGTGATAATCGTTTCCTTACAACTTATCTTATCTATTGACTATTGCTTTGCGCCTCAAAGCCTCCCCCGTTGGTGGCATGTACCTTTTTAATTTAGGTTTACCATTTTTATATTTTTAATGGATATTGGACTCTTATGTTTATTAACTTGTTGGGTTAAAAAAAAGCTAAAAAAATATGGGCCTTGCAATAATTTCAAGTCTATAAATTAAGTAATTGGGCTTATCATTTTCAAACTATAATTTTTTATTATTTAAAATGTTTAGAAAAAATTAGTAATGGTGTCACTCGTAAAAAGACAATGGCGTCGCTTGTAAAAAATCAACAGTCGCTCGAATTTTTTCTATTACACGTTACATATAATACCAAATTTTGAATGGTATCAGACGCACCATTATCCTGTATATAGCTCCGCCACTGACCTTGATATATGGCATCACTTCAAAATTTTAAGTTAGATAGATATTGTTTGTTAGATTGAATCAACTAAACATTCTCACAAAATAGACCCTTGCTTCAATTATACCTTTAATTAATTTATAATTTATAATTACAATTTTAATAATGATTTTAAACAAACCTTACCAAAACATTTTTTTTGAAATTTAGATAAAAAAAATTTGGCAAACAATGTAAAAATAGTAACGAAGTTTCCTAAAGAATTGATGATTATGACAAGAGTTGATAAACACTTTAGAAGCAAGCTGAGTATTGATTACTATGAGCAAAAGATCACAAGCTTATTGGATAATTCTTGGTAACCTACTCGTCTTATTATGTTATGCAAACAAACCAACAACAACCTTACCCAGTATAATCTCATCATAAACAAGCTAATGGTAGGGTCTTGGGAGGGTGAGATGTAAGCAGACATTACCTTAAATCCCAAAGGATAAAGAGGTTGCTTCCAGTGAGACCCCCAGCTCGAAAAACCATATCCATATTGTTGCAAATAAAACACCTATATGCACATAATAATAATTCATAGTATGCGAAAATTAATCTTTTTAGCTACCAAACAAATAAAACATATAAATATAATAGTTATAGATAACATATTTAGACACACATGCAAGCAATAATATGCATAACCCACCTAAATAGCGTGTAGATCTAAAATCATAAGACAAGAATCTAACCCAATCCTACCCATACCCCCTAGAAGTCCTTAACCTTAAACTACGCCTCCATTATTTTGTTCGTGTGGGATAATTGTTAGGTACGATGTTGATGATATCACAATAAGACAGTCATACTTCATACTCAACAAATTCCACTAATAGCAAAATTAAGGCATAGTTTGGGGGAGGATAAGATATACGTAGACAATCTTACTTCTACCCGTATGAATAGAGAGACTACTTCTAATAAGATTCCCCATCTCGATAATAGTTTTGCATGAAGCTTATAGTTCGTGTAATAGACGAGACTATAAGCGGATATAAATATAAAATATACCATTTTTTTCATTTTCTTTTGGATACAATATAAATTGTATTAGAATTCTTCATTTTTTTAATATTATGAGGCTAGAAAATAATAATATAATAATATCAGTTTCTGGTCACATTTTTAGAAATATACCATTTGTTTGGTTAAAAAAAAGAAAAAACAATCAGCAAAAACGTCCATCATTAAATAA
>JAUTDX010004485.1:0-32828 GCA_030844895.1 Ambrosia x helenae
AAATACATCTATTATGTATTTCTGTAGTTTTGTATAATTCAGTAGTCGTTTTTGTCATTATTAGCTATTATTTAGTTTTAAGTCTTTGTGCGGGTGTTGGGGTGCAAAAGGAGCGGGAAACGAGCTAAAATCTTGAAGAAACGAGCACACGAGGGAAAACGTAAGAGGAAACTAATAAAATAAAGAAAAATATGAAATTAGTCATCTTCGCGCCACACGCTAAGATCAGATTGCTACCGTTCGCGGCGCACGAAACTTCTCCGAAACACCAAGCGACTATTTTGTCCCTTGGACCATGCGAGGGACTTGACCATTAGTTTTGCGACACGCGAAGCACACTAAAGTCAGAAAAATATAATCTTCCTATGTATCCGATCCAATTGACCGTAAAACATTATTCATTACCGCCAACGCGGGCGATTTCATACTAGATGAAGCATTGGCATTAAATAACTGTAGCTAGAGATCGAGAATCAAGTTATTGCAAAACGTTAAGTTATTGTACTTTGTATTTTCAAATTCTCAAGCATGTTTTGCATGACACTTTTGAATTGCTTTCTTAATTTAACGATGTCTTAACTACCCAGGTCTATGATGAATGTTTGTTGAGTTTTGGGGATTTCCTTTGCTTTTGGTAACTAATTGATGGATCAATAGTATTGAAAACAACCTAATTAGACTTGATAAGATGTGTGTTCATGCTTAGTATTGATTTACAATTATTCAGTTGTTTCATATTTGTCTTTATGAATGTCTTTCATGTATGGATGCATATTAGGTTGCCTACTGTGTGTTTGTAACTACTTTATGGTTTTAGAGCTCGAATCCCATAAGAACATTGTTTAAGAGTTTAGAGGAATTAAGTGTATTACCCATACCGAGATGTTAAAAGTAGTTGGGTAGTCTTTGGTGTTAGGTAAAAACGCTTAAAGAGGAGCTGAGGAGGTTTCCTAATATCCTTTGTTATTCCAAGTATTATCAAGTGTCTTTAAGTTACTCGTTGCACTTTAGGGTGTATTGTGATTAGTGAGATCGAGAGGTGATCTAGTATGTGAATACTTTAGTATCGTTGGAGAGACTGAGAGGTAATCCAACTAACCCGTGAGTTTATAAGCCGTTAGGGTTTCCTTTTAGGTACACCCTGAGAATGACTAAGGATCCAATAGGTTATCAGAGGGTGTAGTATTTTAATATCTTGGTTCCATCATAGTTTACCATATCTAAGAGAGATCCGATTTTCACAAACATGATTCTAGACCTGGATAGTGTTTTCTCATCCTTGATTTCACTTGAATAGTTGAATTGTGTTATGTTAGTGTCAGCTCCCTTAGATTTTATTTTCTTTAGTTAAATCACAAAAATCACAAATCAATTAAAACCAATTTCTTTAAGTTTTTAGTCAGAGTCTAATTTAAGTGTTGCTAGTGTTTCGTGGGTTCGATATCTGGACTTCATTAAACTTTACTACATTCGGAATGTACACTTGCCTACCATTGTGGTATAGTATTCAAAGGGTCTAGAGTACTAATAGAGCGTCTAGGTTAGGTTATTTTTATGGACCATATTTAGCACATCTATCGTACAACAACTAATGAAGCAAATATATTATGGGCAGATTACGAATATATTTTTTGGTTTTATTTTTCGTTTGCAACAGTGAGTGCATCAAAATAGAAAAAGTTTCCATCCGGCCCAACAAGCGGAGTTTATCCCACTAGTTTATGTGGATGTGTATGTTTATATATTATACTTTAAGCTTTTTTACATTTTTAAATTATATTTTAGAGGCCTAGAATTTCTACTAGCTATAGTCCTATGGATTCTAGAGATTCCAAGGGACGGCCCTGTGAGTTGGACTTGGGGAGCTCGAATTCTATACTGCCTTATTCAAACAGGAGTTCATACGGAGTTATTTGAGTTGGACTTTATCTCCAACATGATCTAAATCACATACCATGTCGTGGCTTGGAAGGTTAAGTTTCATTTTCTGAAAGTTATTATTGGGCCATATGAACTTTGAGATGTCAGGCTTTGTATAACAAAGTTGGGCTGGATGTTTATGGGTTATTTTAAATGGTTTTAGCAATCAGGTTCAAGCCTGGTTTTGTTACTTGGTTTGCTTGTGGTATGTGGATCCGTTTTTTAGAGGGTGTTTTGGATTGATTTTTCAAAACAGATTATGCATTTTGGAAAAGTATGGATGGAGCTACTTTTAGATTATTGCGTTTTGGTAAGCCTAAAAATCTATTTCAAAACTCAACCCAAAACACTAAAAACTGATTATTTGCGTTTTCAAAACACAATAATCTAAAAATCTATTTTAAAACGCAATCCCAAACACCCCCTTAGTAGAAGCGAACACACGAAAAGTTTTCAGTTGAATCCAGTTTTATAATTTACGAGGGATTTCATAATTTATATTTGTTTTTCTTTTCTTTTTTTGTAAAGATTTAACATTATTGCATGGTTCAGGGAGAAAAGAAGAGTGAAAACTGACATGTTTTTAATAATAATAATAATAATAATAATAATAATAATAATAATAATAATAATCTATAACTTATAATAAAAGAATTGAACTTTGATGATGTGACATTCAATGGAGGCTTCAACCCCTCCTTGAATGTGCCACGTGGCATCATGTAGGATTTTTTAATTTTTGAGTTTTTTTAATAATTCTATATATATTATATAATTATTTTAGGAAAAGATAAGAATTTAAAAACAAAATTAAATTTTCTCTCTAATGTTTCCTCCCATAACTTTTATACGTTAATATCTTTTATATACGAGATTTTTTAAAGAAAAAAATTACACCAAATTAACGAGCGTTTTATTATCTTTTCAACGAGTACCATAGTGCTATATAAAAAACGGAGAAAAAAAACAACTATTTTATGGGGTTTTTGTTTTCAGATATATTTTACTCTTCTAATAAATCACAACGATAAACATAACTTAATAGGCAGAGATTCTTTTTTTTTTTTTTTTTATTTGAATATGATAACTTATGGCAGAAATTTGTTTAAAATAAATAATAATAATATTATTATTCATTAATCATGTATTGACAAATCATTAATTATGTTGTCATATTAGATATTTTATTATGTTATATTAGATATTTCAACCCCGGGACACTCCCGGATAAAAGCTAGTAATAATAATAAACAAATAAATAAATTAAATAAAAATTGCCCTTCAATTGGTTAAGATAGGGCGGGATGAAAGCTAGTGACACCGGCGCAACTGCGCAAGTGATTCCTATAACCACCCCTATTTTGGCTCAAGAGAAGGATATCTGTCGCAGGGCTGAGGAAAACGAGTAGTTGGCACAGGCAAGGGTGGAGCTTTGTTGGGGCCAGACGTTGCCCCGACCTCCACCGTTTTTTTAATAGTAGTTTAAATTTACACGTTTTTGTCCAAAAATCTTATACGTATTGAGTCCGGCCCCTCCGTTTTAAGGGTTTTCATGACTTTCGAACCTCGCAAAAAAAAAAAAAAAAGAAAATTCAAGCTCTGCGCGCAGATCAAAAGACGTGCTCCACGGCGTAAGTGAGGAGTCAATGCCCATTTTAGTCATTTAAAAAATTCAATGTTTAAATGGTTAATTATTTGATCAACATGGATAACTTGGTGATTTTCACTAATATTTAACAAAGTCAATAGTGTCATTGGGACAGTGACTGAAAAGTTAATAAAAGAGAGAAAAAAAAAGTTCATGAAACTTCTAATTGAAATATTAGAAACGATGGTAATTTTAAATCAGTAGATTACAATACACGATACAAGAATTGACTCAACTTGACACAACTTTAGTAACAGTTGTAATAAACCACCAAAAACCACTGAAAATTAACCAACATCAGAAAAACCCCTACAACCGGGTCAAGATACATATGTTGGTTGAATCAGTGGTCTCGTGTACAAACTTATAGTTATAAATAAAAACCCTTTACGGGATGTATTAAATGCAGCTATGAGGGTTAATCATTTACTTATGATAGTAATTAGCTTAATTATTTAGTCCTTGTTGACACCATTGATCTCTTTAGTAATGGCAGGAATGCAGCTAGAACTCCTAGCAATGCCACCCTTCTTGGCTAGCCCATGGTCTCTAGGACTCAAAGATGTAGCTCTTAATCTAGTCTTCTTCAACATGTTTCTCATCGCCTCCGCTTGACACAAAACGGGGAAGGCTCGATCACGCCTATTGAACCGAACACATGTGTTCATATGACTACTAACCGCCTCTTCTTTATTGCCACCATTTTTCTCCATTTCTTCATTCACGGCTTCTGAACACAAACCGCATATCCACTTGCCTAAAAACCGTTTGTGCACCTTTTCCATGTATTCGGGCGTGCACTCTTCGACCATGCCACAACATTCGCACTTAGCATCCACCACCTCGGCTATTGTGGTCAAGGAGTTGATATTAACCGCCTCTTTGGTTAAGTCGAATGGCATTTCTGACACCGTACGTTTGAGCCCATCAGACGATAGTCTCGGTGGCCTACTAAACGTGTAGGAGCTAACAATGTCGTCGCCATGAGGTGCCATGTTAAGTTACGAAAATAGAAAATGGTGTAACGGGAATTATATGTGAAGATTTTGATATGATGAATAATATTGTTGGCTTAGTGTAGAAGGGAAGTAAGGTGTATGGGGGTATTTATAATGAGGGTGAGAGAGTATAAAGTAGAGTGGTGTGAACCATAGTGATTCACATGTCATTGTTCAATAGCTAATGGTGGACATGAATCATAATTAATGTTTCATATGTCTACTTCTAGGTTGGTATGGGCATAATCAAATTATTTAATGATTAATGAAAAGAAAGCATGGCAACTAGCCAACTACAAACTAGTTAACGATTTTCCCAACCGTTTTCTTTTTCTATGTATGTATATTGGCATACAATGCTTTTTTTTGGCAAGAGCAAATATCTTCTCGATCAGAAAACAAACAATAATATGGAATACTCATTAAGAAACAAAACATGATACTATACCAGTGTTTCTTTTCTCTCATTTTTTATTAAAGTTTTATTTGAAGTTATAAACTACAGTTATGCGTTAGGGATCGACATGAAAATTGATCATAATTTATAAGACCATGTGTGGTGATGTGTGAAATTGAGCGTTTTCCCTCTCCACCACGCCCCATAACGCCCCACACCACCCTGAGGGCGTTATGGTTAAAAATGGGCATCAGCGCGGAAAAAACAACACTCGGTTTGGGCGTGAATTTACCTTTTGTTGTTGCAGCCAATCAAAATATCCGTGGATTTGGGCTTGAATTTTGGCGTGACCGCTACATGTGGTCTAAGGGGGAAGAGGCGCTAAACTAAGTTTCTTTTCACTTCATTGTGTTCAATTAAACCCCCACTGTCACATCAATTCACTAAAACACAGTTTTGGAGGTAGCACTTCATTGATTCTTTTATTTATTTTCATTTAACTTTATAAAACTAACCAGTTAAAATTTTTTCAACGGTTTAAATTTCCCAACTGTAATATTACCGTTTTCTAACCCCAACGGTTTAATTTTTACCTTATAAAACCCATAATTTCTAATACCAAAACCAAAATCATCTTTTAATCATCTCGTAAAAATGGCCCTGTGGAATGTAAATGAGGAGATTGCGTTAGTGATGGTGTGGGTAAATGTCGTGTGTTACGCCATTATATATAACTGGTTCGCTTGTACGCCCTGTCCGGTTAATGGCCCCATTCGGATCGAAACTGTCCGGGTCATTAAAAGGCCCGGCCTAATTGAAACAGTTCAGGTCTTTAACACGCGCGATCAGCACAAAACAGTCTGGGTCGTATAAGGGCTAGTCGTGAACTAGCCCGGTCGGGTTAACTTTGACTTTTGAGTATTCGATTTTTTTCTTATATTTTTGTTTGTTCATATATTTTTGTTTGTTCATATATTATTTTTAATATTGTTTTAAATGCGCCTGTCATACGAGGTGTTTGAGTAATTACATAGAGGGTTAATGTAGTTCGAGTCTTGTTGCTTAACTTATGCTTTCAGTCTAGGAGCAGAATACAAGTGGATCAAACAAACCGGTTATAATGTCGTACAAAGGCCGTTTATTGTGTTAAGTAAAAGGATATTCATCGATTAAGGGTGACGCTAGCCAACCCAAAAGCTCTTAGGAAACCTGTATGCACAAATAAATTGCCTATTCATTGTAGTGCAACCGTGTTCAACGCATAGACCACCGTTCTTCTAAACTATACTCTTCTGAGCATACTCATGTATACTAAGCGGAGTATAATATAGACGACTGATGGTCTATTAAAAATTAAGCATGACTAAAACAACGTCAATAGGCAATTTATTAGACGACCTTTGTACGCCCTGTTCGGATCCAATTGTTCGGGTCGAAACTGTCGGAGTCATTAAAAGGCTCAGCCTGGTTTAAACAGTTTAGGTCTTTAACACGCGTGATCAGTACAAAACAGTCTGGGTCGTATAAGGGCCAAGTCGTGAACTAGCCTGGTCTGGTTAACTTTTACTTTTGAATATTCGATTTTTTTCTTAGTTCTTTAAATTTTTATTTGTTCATATAAAATTTTTAATATTGTTTTAATTTTTTTAGTTTATATCTAAGTATAAAACAAGAACAAAACAAAGGGCTTCAAATGCTCCTGTCATGCGAGGTATTACGCCATTATATATAACCGGTTCGTTTTTACGCCCTGTTCGGTTAACGTGTTTTTATGATATAATGAACACTCTTAACACTTTGCCCTAAAACACTCAGCGTCCCTGCTTGTAAGGTAAGGAGCTTTTAGAAGCTTCTAGCTTCAAATTTTTAAGAAAAAACTTCTACTCAATAAAAAAAACTTTGTTTAGTTGAATGAGCTTGAAGTTTTAGGTTAGGAGAAAAAGCTCTATATTAAAACGTTACTAGTACTAGCGTTTAAGAAAAAACTTCTACTAGCTACAAGCTTCTAATTAATAAATGACGCAAATACTCATTCGACCATAAGAAGAATATAAAAGCCATTCATACAACTTTTAGTTATGCCCATTTTGGTCATTTTATACATTTTATTAAAAGTGATCGATCAGTTACTCTGACAAACACCAAAATATATTTAAAAAGCTACAACTACTAGCTACCAGCTTCCAGTCATCAGCCACCAACTAGTTTTGCCAAACATACCGTATCTTTCCAATCTTTTTTTTTTGTTACTATTTTTCATAAATTTAAAAACATAAACCTTTTTTTTAACGGCATAAACCTTTTAGTTATGGATGATAAGTTATAAGGGTCCATCAAATTAACGGCAGCGAAAGAGTTCACGTGTTGATATGCTCAAACCATATAAACTATATATATCCTAGCTCCATTTTAAACCAATCGAAAAGAAGCTTTAGTTTCACGTGAGTCACAGAGATCATGGAACCAAAAAGTTAATCGAACCATTCATGAGGATGGTTAGGGTTTATTCATGCATGTGCATACCCAACCAACCAAAGTATATATATGTGGTCCATGCATATGCATGCATGCATAAACGAGATTGCTCGTGACTCACAAATATCTATGGGCTGCACTCACCAATGTGATTGTGAATGTCCAACTGGGTTCACGAATACGGCGTCACAGCCTCTCAAAGATCTAGCCAATCTTTAATTAAGACACCAATGATAATAATATCACTTTCTTTTTCATAGATGGTAATAGTATAGTTATATAACGGATATGATGATTTTACTTTTATCCAAACAAAAACTATACAACGATACAACTTTTTTTTTTTTATAAATAATTAAATGAACTTCTAAGGATCCACCATTATCCGTCGGCACTTATCACATGCCCTAAGAATTGCACTTCCCGAATCTAGAAAGCGCACTTTGAAAATTTTGCATAAAGTTGCTCTTTTCTCAAGGTTTCTAGTACTTCCTGCAAGTGTTGAGCATGATCCACCTCACTTTTGGAATAAACTAAGATGTCGTCAATAAAAACTATTACCGACTTTTCAAGCATTGGCTTGCACACCCGGTTCATGAGATCCATAAAGGCCGCGTGTGCGTTTGTCAATCCAAAGGACATCACTAGGAACTCGAAATGTCCATAGCATAGGGAGTCCAGAAAGCAGTCTTGGGCACGTCTTCGTTCCTTACCCTGACTGGTGGTACCCCAATATCAGATCTATTTTGGAGAACCATCTTGCGCCTTGCAATTGGTAAAATAGATCATCAATTCTCGGGAGAGGGTACCGGTTCTTCACGGTGAGTTTGTTTAATTCTCGGTAGTCTATGCACATTCGCATGCTACCGTCCTTTTTCATGAACAAAACCCACACTCCCCAAGGGGAAACGCTCGGTCGAATGACCCCCTTGTCAAGGAGGTATCCCGGTAATTCCTTCGGGAATACATCCTTGAATTCTTTTACTACCGGTACATTATCAATGGATGGGGTTGGTATTATGGTGTCGTTTACATGGGTAAAAAATGCCTTGCACCCACGCCGCACCAACTTTTTCGCCTTAAGGAATGAGCATAGAATGGGTTTGGAATCACTATCCCCATGTATAGTCAATAGCTTACCGCTCGGAGAGGTTAAATCTATCTCCTTCGGTGACACCGAACAATTACATGGTAACGAGACAACCAATCCATTCCCAATACCATGGAATTCCCTCATCGCCATTGGCAATAAGTCGATGAGGAATTCCTCGTCTTCAATAATGATTTTGCACCTTTGGTATATGTCACGCACAAGGAAACTTTCATTGTTACCTACCTTACTTCTATCGGCATGACTAGCTTGAATAGATCGAATGACGGGTATCAAACAAAGGTATGAGCTATAAAGGATTTGTTTGCACCCGTATCAAATAATACATGTGCAGGTTTTGAATTAACAAGGAATATACCTGCCACCACATTGGGTTCAATCTTTGCTTCTTCCGCGGTCAATTGGAATGATCTTGCCCGCGCTCTAGGAACTTCCTCCTTTGGTGCCTTAGCCTTAGCTTCGGCTTCCTTCAACAGTTCGGGGCACGTCGCCTTTACATGACCCGGTTTATAGCACTTGTAGCATACGCTCACCTTGGTGGGACAATCTTTAAGCATGTGCCTTGTTTTGTTGCAATTGGGGCACGACTTATCTTTGTATAACATTCCCCTTTATGGGGTCGGTGACATATGTTGCATGTGCTTGGGCTTTGCTTCGGGTTGTTCTTGACTGGAGACTCATTTTTCTTTTGTTTCTTTTAGGGGCTTGGATTTGCATGACTTGGTCTTCTTTCCCCCTCTCTATTTGTCTGTTAAGCTCGATCTCCCGGTTACGGGCAGGATCCACTTTCTCAGTTAACAACGCATATTTGGAAGGCTCTAGAAATTCCCGATACTCCCCACTGAGCATGTTGTGATAGTGGTAGATCTTCTGTTCTTCAGTTTGCACCAGTTCTGTGCATAATTTTAATTTGTCAAGGAACATCCCAGTGATCGTGTCAATGGTTTCTCCTTTATGTCTTAGGTTCATGAACTCCTCCTTGAACTCCTCTAGGGCTATAATCTTTAAAGAAGGGCAGCTTGAATTCCTCCCATGTCATGTTTCTGATATTCTTCGTCCCTTTTTCCGCCTTTAGGACGTCCCACCATGTCTTGGCATTATCACGTAGTTGACCTGTGGCGTAAGCCACTTGGTCATTTGGGTCACAATGGCTTCTTTCAAATACACATTCAATGTCATCAATCCATTTCTGGCATGGAATAGACCTCCCCTTTGTAAAGTGGCGGTTTGCAAGCCATGAATTTGTCATACGTGCATCCCCTTCTTTCTTTTGTCCTTTCCCTATCCTGGGAGAGGTTCTCCTTTAACTCATTGATCTTTTCATCCACGGCGGCTAGAATAGCCCTCGGATATCTTCCCTGATTCCTTTCAAGCCCTTATCGAGAGCTTTCCTACCTCTTGTGCAATCCTTTCATTGATCTCTTCTGGGGTGATGGGATTTGACTCCTCCCCGGCTTCGTACGACATCTTGATTTCTGAAATGTTCATAACAAGCTTATTTACGTTTCATTATTTCTCATCGTTTCATGGTACACGAGATGTAATACCCCAGGCACCATGTTTCAATATTATGTTTCTCATGGTTAGAACTAAGTCTTAACTTATGTAAACCATATTTTCGTTAGAACTTATTATCCTTGTCCCACGATATGGTCAATTCAAGCATCTACGTTATCGGGTGTGGTTTTCACCCAACAACTTATGAATTCAGAATTCATTTAAGCAATTCATCAAACACTTGGTGGGCGTATTTTGACTAGTAATTTCATAAGCCAATCCTTAGTTTGCAACCCCGCCCTTATCAAGCATATGACTCAATTTCACCTTATTGACCATAATTGGTCAACACAAGTTCATTTATAAGCATAATAACTACATTTTAATCAAAGATTTGGGGGTTTCCATCATAGGGTCGAAACCCACCTCCATCATCATCATCACATTTTCATGAAATCTAGCTAGTGACCAGAAAATTCAACTAATTTCTTTGAGTTTTGATGTTTCTATATTACTACCAACGATTTTATTTCATAATTCAATGATTTCTCCTTACAATGGGCTCATCATCATGAACCCTAATCTTGCAATTCATCACCAAATCAAATAATTTAACATACTTTAGATTCAGATTTCTGTATGGGTTTGTTTTTCATAAACATGCAGAGTTTTAGCTTAACATCCCCTTCCTAATTGCAGTTTTTGATAGAACAAGAAGAAGAAAGTGAAGTGTGTGTGTATGTGTGTTGGTGGTGTTTTGTCGATGATCATCAGACCAATACCACCACTTTGGTGTTTTGATCCTTTCCCACCTCTCAACTTTGCCCAATGTCTATAATTGGCCCTAATGTTTAGTCTTTTGCTTAAAATTTATAAATCTTATCTTAAGCAAATGTTTTATGTTTATTATTTCAAGAGTTACTAGTAACCCATGTTCTTAATGGATTAATATCATTAAAATAAGGTTTTCGAATTTCGGGTGTTACATTTTTCACTTTTGTAGATGTTCAAAAGATCTTTTACTGTGAATGCGAACACCGGAGGGATTCCGCACCATCTACTAATCCTATGCCATATCCAAGATGCCACGTAAGAGTGAAGGAATGTTCGGGATTTTATCCAAAACTGCACCTCCTATCTTGTTAATTGCATTCCAAGCGTCGGTCAGACCACATTTAATTGGAAAATAGGACGATGAATTTTGTTGATGATGGATGGCCGTAACCACTTGATGCCAAAGTGCCTCTCTCTCTCTCTCTCTCTCTCGTATTTAAATCTCCACCACCACTTGATCAACAAACTTTTATTCATTGTTTTAAGAGACCCAAGGCCGAGTGTATCGATCATACCAATAGGGGCTTTATGTAATGAAAAGAAATATAATGGTAAGCTATCTAATGCGGCCTGAAGAAGAATTATCCGACCTCCGAAGGAGAGATTCTTTGCTTTCCACTTTGATGATTGTTTCTTAAAACTTCAACGACACTATCCCAATATCTCAATTGGTCCACATTAACTCTCACCAGTAAGCCTAAATATTTACACGGGAACTTATCCGTCATCCAGCCGCTCATACCCCATACCTATTCCAAATAAGCTTGTCTTATGGTAGTTCATCTTCAGCCCCGAGATATAGGAAAAAACATCTCATGAGCCATATTATGTTCTTAATATATGACTCTCCCACTTGCCAATATAATCAATATCGTCTGCATACATTAGGGGATGAGTAATAGTTGGCCATTCGTTGGGTAATCGGAGACCTCTAATAAAATCCAATTCCTTTGCCTTGTCGACGAAACTTGTTAACGCTTCCATAGCAATAATAAAAAGAAAGGGGATAGAGGATCACCTTGTCTAACACCACGGAAACATTGAAATTCTCTTGTTGGCGAACCGTTTATCAAAACCGATGCTCTAGATGACTCCAAGATCCATTAATCCACATCCTTCATCTCTCCGAGAACCGCATTTGTTGTAACACCGAAATAATGAAGTCCCAATTGATTGAATCGTTCGCCTTTTCCATGTCCGCTTTTAGGATGAATGCTTATGCAGTATTAAATACATGATGTCAAGTAATGTGCACAGTTTTCACAGAAATTGCCATACCATCGGTGACATTTCCGTGTTTTGGAGAGAGCTTCAATGCCACGGGCGACCTTTTGATTGATGGAAATTGAAAAAGATTCAGTAATTAGTTTTTTTGTATTGACTCTTATGTATTTTACAATGATCAAAAATACTGCATAAATAGAGGAATACAAAGAATAGAAAAAGGAAACAAAAAACTGGACATCCTTGGATGAAGCCCAACGGTCCTTGATTGACAATCTCCAATAATTGTCAAGATCTCTCAAATATGGAAATGGTGTAATTGCACAACATATAATTTTTTCATATATTATATTCCTTTGTCTAACACTCCCCCTCAAGTTGAGTAGTAGGATTTCCAATACTCAACTTGTCAAGGCATTTGCTCAATATCCTTCTGTTGACGGCTTTTGTTAGTATATCGGCTAGTTGGTCTTCAGACCGAACAAATGGTAGCTCTATAATCCCGGCTTCAAGTTTCTCTTTGATAAAGTGTCTGTCAACTTCGACATGCTTCGTTCGATCGTGTTGAACTGGGTTTTCTGAAATCTGGATCGCTGCTTTGTTATCACACATTAGTTTACTGGTTTTGTTGGGAGGGAAACCGATTTCAGCCATAAGTTTACGTATCCATAGAATTTCCGCTATTCCTCGTGTGATGCCTCGAAACTCGGCCTCAGCACTAGAGAGGGAAACCACCTTTGTTTTTTACTTCTCCAAGTTACAAGGTTCCCTCCCACTGTGGTGAAGTAGCCTGATGTAGATCTTCTAGTTCCTGTGTCGCCTGCCCAATCTGCATCAGTGTACCCTAGAATGTCTAGATGCCCATGTGGTTTGAAGATAATACCATGCCCAACTGTCCCTTTGAGATACCTGATGATCCGCCAGACGGCTTTCATGTGTTCTTCTTGAGGTTGGTGCATAAACTGACTTACCACTCCAACAGCGTAGGCAATGTCTGGCCGAGTGTGAGAGAGATATATTAATTTGCCTACTAGACGTTGGTATCTTTCTTTGTCTGCCAGTTTTGCCTTTTCTTCCATACAAAGCTTATGGTTAACCATCATTGGGGTGTCAGCGGGCTTGCAATCGAGCATTCCTGTCTCTGTGAGGAGGTCAAGGGTATACTTTTTTTGACATATAAAGATCCCTTGTTTAGACCTTAGCACTTCGATTCCAAGGAAATACTTAAGTCTTCCCAAGTCTTTCATTTCGAATTCTGTGAACAATCTTGTCTTTAGTTTCTCCATCTCTTCCTTGTCGCTACCTGTAATAATCATATCATCAACATATATAATCAAACAAGTCATTAGTTTACCTCTCCGTTTGAGAAACAATGTGTGGTCAGAGTTGCTTTGCTGAAATCCATATCTTTTCATTGCTAAGGTAAATCTGCCAAACCATGCTCGAGGAGATTGCTTAAGCCCGTAGAGAGATTTTTTTAACCGACAAACTTCATTTGTCTTAAAGTTTTTAGTAAATCCAGGAGGGGCTTCCATATAAACTTCTTCTTTTAACTCTCCATGTAGAAAGGCGTTCTTAACATCAAATTGATGTAAAGGCCATCCTTTATTTGCGGCAATCGAGAAAAGGACCCGGATAGTATCAATCTTGGCTACTGGGGAGAAAGTCTCTGAATAATCGATTCCATATGTTTGGGTATAGCCTTTGGCTACTAACCGAGCTTTATATCTTTCAATTGATCCATCTGGATTGTGTTTAACTGTGAAGACCCACCGACATCCTACTGGTTTCTTTCCTGGAGGGAGAATACACTTTTCCCATGTATCATTCTTAATTAGTGCCTCCATCTCAGTTTGCATTGCATTATTCCACTTGTCTGATTCTAAGGCTTCTTTGGTGGAGTTTGGAATTTGCTCCTCGTATAAGGAGGAAGCAAAGGCTTTAGCTTCTGGGGAGAGTTTCCTTCAACAACATTTGCCATGGGATACCTTGAAGACTTTGTTTGTCTTTCTGGAGAGTATCGTTTTGGAGGAATTCCTCTGGTTGTTCTTGGTGGTAGGACATATCTCTCGGTTGTTTCTTCCTGTGTTGGCTTGTCTTGATTTCCCTGCACTGTTTGTTCTGTCACATCCTCATGTTCATCCTGATTTTCCTGCACAGTATGTTCTGAAGCAGCCTCATGATTATCAGATATATTATTGTTTTGGTCCTCATGGGATTCGTCAAAGGTTATGTCCTCATGAGTTTGAGAGTTACTTACCTTAGGTCTTGGACTAGGAGGATCTTGGTCAATGACACCAAACTTTAGTCCATCAGATTGGTTGGAATCAAGTGACTCATCTTGGGTACTGTAATTGACTTCTTCTGAGGAAGGAATCCATTTTAACCAACTCAGTGTGTCGTTTTTCTCTCTCTCCTCCTGACCACTGTGTTGGGAAGTGTAAAAGAATTCTGTTTCGAGAAAGTCACAATCCATGGTAGTGTACATATGACGCCTTTTTGGACTATAGCATCGATATCCTATTTGGTTGATACCATAGCCTACAAATACGCACTTTTCAGCACATTGGCCAAGTTTGGACCGATCAGTTTTGGGTATGTGTACAAAGGCGAGCAACCAAATATACGCGGTTGTAATGTAAAGGCAGGGGGAATTTTTTGGAATTCAGATAACGTTTGAAGAGGTGTTTTTAGGTCAAGGACTTTAGTTGGTAGTCGATTGATAAGGTAAGTGGCGGTTGCAAGGGCTTCAGGCCAAAAAGATGTAGGAACTTGGGATTCGATTAGGAGTGCTCGTGTTATTTCTAAAAGAATGCGATTTTTTCTTTCGGCAACACCATTTTGTTCAGGGGTGTGTGAGCAAGATGTTTGGTGAATCATTCCTTTAATTTGACAAAATTGTTTCATATGATTATTTATAAATTCTCCTCCATTGTCTGATCGGAGAATTTGGATGTTGGTTTTAAATTGGGTTTGTATCATTTTATAAAACATGGTAAATTTATCAAAAACTTCTGATTTGTGTTTTAAAAAATAAATCCACGTCATACGAGTGCAATCATCAATAAATAAGACAAAATAACGAAAATTTTGCCCCCCAATAACTTCTGCTGGACCCCAAACATCTGAGTGAATAAGGGAAAAAGGAGAATCAACTCTCGTGTTATTTGGTTTATAGGTATGTCTGTGGCTTTTTGCCAAAACACAAGTCTCACACACTAATGGTTTATTCGAAGGAAATAACTTAGGAAATAAAAGATGTAAATAACCAGATGACGGGTGTCCCAATCTTCTATGCCACAACCAAGCTTCTCTATCTGGAGTACCGTGAGCTAACATTACAGTACCATGTCGAGTCACTTCTTCCACATAATACAATCCTTTGCGTTCAATGCCACGACCAATTATCGCTCCTGTCCTGATATCTTGTAAGATACAAAAGGTGGGGTGCATTAATACCGAACAATTTAGTTCTTTTGTCACATGACTTATGGACAATAGTTTATGTGATAAAGATGGGACATAAAGACAATTCGAAAGTTTTAATGTTGAGGAGATTTCAATAGTTCCTCCTCCTTCTACAGGAACTACCTCCCCATTTGCAGTTTTTATATGACTAATCTTGGGTCTGGTTTTTGAGACTATGTCAGATAATTCACAAGTCATGGTGTCGGTAGCACCACAATCAAATATCCATGGTTTATCTATTTCTTCACATGTTTTGGCCATATTAGCGTACCCCAAAAAATCAAAGTTTTTTTCTTCTGTTATGGAATCATTAAGTATATTATTTTTGTGAAAACACATATTTTGATTGTTTTTATTTTGAGATGCTTTATTTTGTAAAACTTTATTACTTTGTAAAACACGCTTGATTTTAAAGTCATCGAATATATGTTGACCAGTGTCATAATTCACACATTTAGAAGGGTCACATAATAAGTTCAAAAGAGATGGATCAAAGTAAATAGGGTTAAAGAGAGAAGGGTCTGAGAAAATTTTCCCAATCCCGTTACCTCCATCCTGCCCTAGCTCTCCATCTACAGCGGCTGAAGTCGTCCCTCCGAACCCACTGCTTCTACTCGCACGGTGGTCTCTGCCACTATTGGTTGTCTCCGAGATGCCGATACCAGCCGCGACTTTTCCCCTTTCCTATTTTTCTTATGACCGTCGGTCCACCATTCAGGGTAACCGACAAGCTTAAAGCACTGAGCTTTTGTATGCTTTGACATTCCACAATGATCACATTTCCATTTTGTTTTATCAATTCGGAGTGATGAACCATTATTTGAACTTTTCTGACTTGTTCTGCCCTTTGACAGGAGCCCTAGAGCCTCCAATTCGTGCGACCCGCTGCTGTAAGTTACCATCAATGCATCCCATAAAGTTTTAGCCGTGGGAAATCCGGTAAGGTTATTTGCAAGATTAGGTTCAATATTTTGTATCAACCATGAAAACACGACTAAGTCGTCTTGTTCCCATTGTTCATATTTTTTCGTCCGTTACATCCGGTGGTGCCGGATTTCCTGTTAAGTGGCTGAGAAGGGATTTTGATTTACCACCGATTGCGACTCGAATCATTCGAGCCCACAATGCATAGTTTTGGCTATTTAGCTTGAGGCAAATTTTCAAGCTATCAAAAAGGGACTGTTTCTGGGTTTGATTTTGGGTGTTAAAACTGATTTTTAAGAGGTTGGAAATTTGTAACGTGCGATTGTTGGTGCTGCTGTTTTCATCAGACATGATGGCAGATTTAGTGGTTGAATCACAAGCAGATGATGATTGGTTTTCGAGCAGATTGATCCTAAGATCATAAACACCGCTCTGATACCATGATGGAAATTGAAAAAGATTCAGTAATTAGTTTTTTGTATTGACTCTTATGTATTTTACAATGATCAAAAATACTGCATAAATAGAGGAATACAAAGAATAGAAAAAGGAAACAAAAAACTGGACATCCTTGGATGAAGCCCAACGGTCCTTGATTGACAATCTCCAATAATTGTCAAGATCTCTCAAATATGGAAATGGTGTAATTGCACAACATATAATTTTTCATATATTATATTCCTTTGTCTAACATTGATGACTGATGTTTAAGTCATAGAAAAACATAATTAAATTATAAGATAAATAGAGTAGGTAGTATATTGTATTGTATTCACGTGGAGAAGCATTACACGTAATTAATTTATAGAAAAAACATAAATCTAACTTTGAATTTGATTGTTAATTAAAGTGCAATTGATCAAGAGAGATAAGCAAACACAAAAATACGATATAAGAAAACAAGTGATCACTTTCAGGTTCAGATTTGACAGTACTATGGCAGGGAAAACAAGTGGTAGAGGAGACTTGTTCAATGATTGTTCATTGCCTTCTTGGAAAATACACATGATGAAAACATGAGAAGTTTAGGTTGTTGACAACACAAACAAAAGGAGTTTATGTTGTTCAATGGTGGCGAGGGCGGAGCAGTCAAGTCAGAAGTTAGGTCGGGATCAATATACAGTCTGGTTGAATCAACAATCGAGTGGTGCGGTGGTGCCAGGCGGCAACATTGGTATGGCTCGGGTGATGGTTTAGATCGGGTTGATAGTCGAGATTGTTGGATTTTATATGTACGGTCTCGATAACTTAACGCTACTGACTGAGCTGTGACCCGTAAGAGTTACACCTTGGGCAACGGACATTAAATCCACTTAACTTGATTAACTGGTAATCGTGAACAATTAATGAAATAAACGGGTTTTTATTATTTATACTAATTATAAATAATATAACGTTTATTTAGTTGGTTTCAGGCTTAAAGCCGTGTCTTGGACTTGATCTAGGTGTATTGGACTTGGGGCCCGTGGTTGATTAATAGGCTATTAGATAATGATAATTATGAAATCATTATAGATAATGCTAATCATTATCTAAATATTAATCACTATCTAATACTCTACGAATACCAATTATAATGCATCTACAATTACTACACTATAAAAGGTTATGGCTTAAAAAAAAATAAATTCATAAAATCTCAGAAACTTGTTCAACCATAAACCTCATTCCCAAGTCCCACTTACAGCAGCAAACTCCAAGTTTTTGGCGTTTTCTTGGTTGTTCAATAACCATCCCATAAAATCTAAAACAACCAACTAAAACAAAATCGGCCACCGTTTGCTTCTGTTCCAAACCGGTTATAGACGCAAGCTATCTCGTTGTTCGTGTTCGGTTCTAGCACTAGTTCGTTGTACCTCGGTGTCTCAAACGGTTAATTATTAACCACTCAGGTATATCTATCTCATTGGTAGATTAATATTGTTTGTACCGTGTTTGCATGTTTTGTAACCAGATCCTGTTCGGTTAGTTTTGGTGTTAATATTTTATAAATATTCCGTTGCGTTTTATTAATTATATGTTTAATTAATAACAAATATATCAAACCCGTTTTGATAAAAAGTAAAGTTGACACCACCGAAACCCAACAGTGGTATCAGAGCCTCGGTTACAACATACAAATCGGATCCGGTCTTTTAACCGGTTATAGATCTCAAACTTTATATTATTTAAAGTTTTAGATCTAGATAATTTTTTTTTTGGGCAACAAAATATTTTTTGGTCAAAGTTTTATTTATTTTATTTGACCAAAAGATTGCCCAATTTATGTTGATTGTGTAAAATATGTAAATCTGGCCCGACCTTGTTGTTGAATATTTTATATTTATTTCAGTTTTGGTTTTATGGTTTTTGGCCCACTTTGTTGGCTCAAAGTTGTAATAGATTCGGGATTTTTATTTTTATATATTCTTGTAAATATTAAATGTTGAAGACCCGAAGATAAAACTGAAGACCAAGACAGGAGTCATGAAGTCAGTGGGAGTCTCTCAAGACAAGAAGATGCACTCAAGTCCAAGTCCATCCTTGTGGTTGTTTATGTGTTGTGATCCGTGACCCCGTTTGGTCTTGCTAAAAGGCTCTAGCAAGATCAACAATTTTTGGCCATATGATTTACATATTTATTTGCTATTGTGGTTGCTTTATTTTATAAATTGTTATAACATACCAACCTAATACCAAACCTTTTAAAAAGGAAGTTTTTAAAATATTGACACAATCAAATAAAACAAGTTCTAAACTTATTTTTATAACTTGTAGACTTTATCATAAAACAAATAGTTTGTTTTTAAAATAAATAATAACCACTAGAGTTTTTGAAATTTAAAAGATTTTTGACTTTCTAAAAACTCACAACTTAATAGTTGAACTATTAACTTTAATTGGTTATTCAATTCGCGACAAACTTAGTTTTAATAGGTTATTTAAAATTAAGTGTCCCGAGTGATGAAAGGGTTAATTATACTGTCACGTACATTATATAGTAAAACTTGCTTTTACGACCCTATTCGGTAAACTTTAAAATTAAATCCCATATTTGAAATCAATAGTCTATGCCATCCTATTATAAGGAACACTTGGAGCATAAAGCGAACCATCAGTGTTGGGAGCCACAGCACCACACTTGATGTCTAGTTTATCCTCCAAGGTGCAAGGGTTTCGTAGACACATCCGGCCCTTCCACACGTACCTATTTTAGGGCGACTATTACTTTTCCCTCTTGGCATGCCACAGCGGCCTGGAGAGTGAAAGTGGGCATAGATGAGGCTAAACGTATCAATGCTTAGACAAGAGTTGTCATAGTAGGCCTCATACTCGAGAGTTGTGCATTTCTCACAATTGACACTCGTTGTCTGTCTGCCTAACCACTTACTAATGTTGCATGCCACAGCTGCCTTTAGTAACTGATATAGTCAGATTCTCATTCCCTATAATTACTGTAAATGTGTCATTAATTAATAAGGAAATTAAACATCGATAATACTAATTAAAATTATTTTGCTTATTTAACAGATGGCTAATGAAAACAACTCCACCTTTACTCTCAAGTCAATACTTGAGAAAGAAAAACTAAATGACACTAACTTTCTTGAATGGCACCGCAATCTGAGAATTGTTCTCAAGATGGCAAAGAAGCTCTACGTTCTAGATGGGCCAGTCCCCAACGAGCCTGAAAATAACACTGCTGCTGCTCGTAGGGCACTCGAAAAGCATAACGAGGATGCCATTGAGGTAGCCTGCCTTATGCAAGCCACTATGTCTCCTGATCTCCAGAAGAACATGGAAGACAAGAATGCATTTGACATGATTGAGCAACTTAAGGACATGTTCCAGAAACAAGCCCGACAAGAACGCTATGACACCATGAAACAGCTCATAAGCTGTAAAATGCAAGAGGGCTCATCTGTTAGTGCTCATGTGCTTAAGATGAAAGGGTACATTGACCAACTCAACAAACTTGGTTATCCCCTGCAAAATGAAATGACAGCGGATTTCATCTTGAACTCTCTCCCCAGCTCTTACGACCAGTTCGTTATGAATTTCAATATGAATGCCTGGGAAAAGACAGTGACTGAGCTTCATGGAATGCTCAAAACGGCTGAGATGAATATACCTAAAAAAACTAACCAAGTTCTGATGGTCAAATCTGCTGGTGTCAAAAAGCCCAACAACAAGAAAAAGGGTTATAATGGCAAAGGCAAGAAGAAAGTTAATGTTGCTGCTAAACCTGCCACCAACAATAACAAACAAGTTGCAAAAGCACCACCTCCTGAAGAGCGTCAGTGTTATGAATGCAACAAGATGGGGCACTGGAAACGCAACTGCCCTGAATATCTGGCTAAGCTGAAATTGAACAAGGCCAACGGTGTTGGCACTTCTTCAGGTATTCTTATTTATGTTATTGAACTTTTCACTGTTTCCAGCAACACATGGGTTTTTGATACCGGATGTGGTTACCACATCATTAATGTCTTGCAGGAGCCTGAAAAATGGAAGAAGCTAAAACAAGGCGACATGGAGCTCATCGTTGGTGATGGGAAGAAAGTACCAGTTCTTGCAACTGGAACGTATCATCTTTCATGTCCTTCTGGCCTTGTAGTTACTTTAAATAATTGTTTGTTTGCATCTGGTTTAACCAGAAACATTATTTCAGTTTCTTTATTGTTTGAACAAGGTTTCAAGTACGTTTTTAATGGAATTGCTATTTCTACTTACTTGAATGATGTCTTTTATTTTGAGGCTAAACCTCGAAACGGTATTTATGAGATAGATCTTCAAACAGACAATAACATATATAATCTTTCTAAACGTAACAAAGCTGGCAGTAATGAAACATTTCTATGGCATTGTAGACTTGGCCACATAAGCAAGGCACGCATAAAATGGCTCCAATCCGAGGGGATCCTTGAATCCACTGGGAAGGACACCTTTAATGATTGCGAATCTTGCTTAGCTGGCAAACTCACTAAAGATCCCTTCACCCATGTTGGTGAACGAGCCAATGGTCTACTAGGACTCATACACACTGATGTATGTGGCCCTTTTAAAACCATGACTAGAAATCATGAAAGATACTTCGTCACATTTATCGACGATTATAGTCGATATGCTTATGTCTATCTCATGAAGCATAAGCATGAAACTTTTGACAAGTTCAAAGAGTTTCAAAACGAAGTTGAAAACCAGCTCAGTAGAACGATAAAGATACTTAGATCAGATAGAGGTGGAGAATACCTCAACTTAGAGTTCCTCAATCATCTAAAAGAGCGTGGAATAATTTCACAGCCCACTCCACCTGGCACACCCCAGCTTAATGGCGTGAGTGAGAGGAGAAATTGAACCCTACTTAATATGGTTCGATCGATGATGTGTAGGACTAACTTGCCTCACTCCTTTTGGGGTCATGCTCTTATGACCGCCGCCCGCCTAGTCAATCTAGCTCCTACTAAGAAGGTAAACAAAACTCCATATGAGATATGGCATGGGCGTAAACCCAATTTGGAATACCTAAGAGTATGGGGATCTAATGCTTATATCACCAGCGATTCTGATGATAAGATCGATCCTCGAGGCGAAAAAGTTGTTTTCGTCGGATACTATAACAGAAGCGGATATCTTTTTTACCATCCTGATGCAAATACTATTTCCATCAAAAGGAATGGAAAGTTTCTCGAGGAAGAACTTCTTAATCGAGGAACTGGAAACAATATTGTGGATCTTGAAGAAATTCGATAACCACAAACAACCGCTGATGAAGTCGGAACGTCTGATCAACAAAAAGTTGTTTCTAATGAATCAGACATAAACACAAGCGTTCGCAGAAGTAGCAGGACTCGAAAAGAGCCTGAAAGATACCTCTGGCATCTTGATGGTTCTGAAGTCCTGGTAGTAGCTGAATCTAATGACGAACCTACTAACTACAAATCTGCTATCTCAGATCCCGAATCTGCGAAATGGATGGAAGCCATGAACGTTGAGATGCAATCTATGCGTGACAATCAAGTCTGGGACTTGGTTGAGCTACCCCTCGAATCTCGGGCAGTAGGGAGCAAATGGGTTTTCAAGAAGAAAACCGACATGCATGGAAATATACACACCTATAAAGCACGGCTAGTTGCGAAAGGTTTCACTCAAACTCAGGGTGTTGACTATGATGAGACCTTCTCGCCCGTTGCTATGATCAAATCGATCAGGATATTGCTTGCCATAGCCGCGTACTATGACTACGAGATATGGCAAATGGATGTCAAAACTGCTTTTCTTAATGGACATCTCTCTGAAGATGTCTATATGGTTCAGCCTGAAGGTTTTATTGATCCAAAATATCCTAATAGGGTGTGCAAACTGGATAAGTCCATTTATGGACTTAAACAGGCATCTCGTAGCTGGAATCTTCGTTTTGACCAAAAGATCAAAGAATTTGGTTTTCTCAAAAATGAAGATGAGCCTTGTGTTTACAAAAAGGCTAGTGGGAGCACTATATCATTCCTCATCCTGTATGTGGATGATATACTGATAATTGGAAACAACATCCCTATTCTTAACGAAGTCAAACACTATTTGGGAACTTGTTTCGCAATGAAAGATCTTGGAGAAGCAGCTTACATTCTAGGAATCAAGATCTATAGGGATAGATATAAACGGCTTCTAGGGCTAAGTCAAAGTACATACATAGACAAAATGATGACACGCTTTAAGATGGAAAACTCCAAGAAAGGAGGTGTTCCTATGACTAAAGGTACTGTCTTGAACAAATCGCAATCTCCTTCAACGGACATGGATATTAAGCGAATGGAAGCAATTCCTTATGCTTCTGCGATCGGTTCTATCATGTATGCTATGTTATGCACTAGACCTGACGTCTCGTATGCTTTGAGCATGACTAGCCGTTATCAGCAAAGTCCTGGCATAGCCCATTGGACTGCAGTCAAGAACATTCTAAAGTATCTGAGAAGAACTAAAGATATGTTCTTAGTATTTGGAGGAGTGAAAGAAGAGCTCACTGTAAGATGTTACACTGATGCTAGTTTTCAAAGTGACCGAGATGATTCTCGCTCACAATCAGGTTTTGTATTCACTCTTAATGGAGGAGCTATCTCATGGAAAAGCTCCAAACAGAGTGTTGTGGCGGATTCAACCACCGAATCTGAGTATATAGCCGTATCAGATGTTGCAAAGGAAGCTGCTTGGATGAAGAAATTCGTAGCCGACCTCGATGTGGTTCCAAGTATTCGGAAACCCATCGAGATATTTTGTGATAACACAGGTGCTATAGCTCAAGCCAAAGAGCCCAGGTCTCATCACAAGGCCAAGCACATTCTAAGAAAATTCCACCATATACGGGAAATTGTGGAACGTGGAGACATCGTGATAAGCAAAGTAAACACAGATCAAAACATAGCAGACCCGTTTACTAAGCCCATGACTCGGGACAAGCATGATCAGCACAGGGATGCTATTGGGCTTAGATTAGCTAGCCATATGTTTTGATTTAGTATTTGGATGTACGAACATTTAAACAGTTATACTTTTGAATTCGTTTTATTTACTAGTTAAATATAATTCTGAATCTTATAACTGTGTTCGATTTTAATACGTTTAATCCATGAATATTATATTCTAAATTATCCGTAGTCGATCAGACTCGTGGGAGCGACTCTGAATTAAGACTATTCTGAATTTGGACTCAAGTAGTTAACTTCAAGTTCACAGACCTCATTGTGAATGACGTTGGATGTAACTCGCTTCAAATCATCTTCATGGATCTTAGTCATAAGATGTTTTGATATTGGTATACTCATTTAGTATCCTCTGACCTGAGATGCATACTAGAACTTTCGTTTACCAGGGATTATTCTTTGACTACTGTCAACCGCTGTCGCGTAACTGCCAGTCATAAAGGCTTTAGTTGGGAATAGTTCTGAAGTTCAGTGGGAGTTGTATGTAATCGATAAGGGATTCTGTACTCTTACATGATATGTAACAGTTAGACATCGTGGCGCCCTCGTTGATTCAAACTGGTAAGTGTAAGGCCTTACCCAAACTAACTGTGTGTTTGATTGGACCACTATGAATCTTGATCGAGAACAATAATGATTGAACACCATATGAGAATGAGCCTAATCCATGTCTCATTGATTCAATTGATGTCTTTTACAGAAAGGATGAATGACAACGATTGCCATAAGTCTATTGTCTTGTTTAAAATAAGATGTTTTGGTTAATGACTTTAAAGTGTCATACCTTGTTGGGGCAGCCATGTGCAGCTAGAGCACCGCTGACTGTTTGCGTTGAGGATTTTTTTTTTATCGAAGGCCGTCCAAGTGGGAGATTGTTGGATTTTATATGTACGGTCTCGATAACTTAACGCTACTGACTGAGCTGTGACCCGTAAGAGTTACACCTTGGGCAACGAACATTAAATCCACTTAACTTGATTAACTGGTAATCGTGAACAATTAATGAAATAAACAGGTTTTTATTATTTATACTAATTATAAATAATATAACGTTTATTTAGTTGGTTTCAGGCTTAAAGCCGTGTCTTGGACTTGATCTAGGTGTATTGGACTTGGGGCCCGTGGTTGATTAATAGGCTATTAGATAATGATAATTATGAAATCATTATAGATAATGCTAATCATTATCTATATATTATAATATTCCAAAGGGATATATCCTACATGGCACTCAATGAGGCCATTCTCCCCTTGAGATGCCATGTAGGATCCATGTGGCATCATGTGTTGAGAGATAATTAGGTAATCAAAAAACAAAAGAGATTGAGTCATTTTAGAAAAAAATAAATTAAAAACAAATTAAAATTTTTCTCTCTCATGTTTCCTCCTATAAATTTTAAACGTTAATATCTTTTATATACGAGATTTTTTAAAGAAAAAAATTACACCAAATTAACGAGCGTTTTATTATCTTTCCAACGAGTATCATAGTGCTAATATAAAAACGGAGAAAAAAACGACTATATTTTGTGGGGTTTCATTCATACATGAAAGAAACACAAAGTGTTCAGATTATTCATTAATCATGTATTAACAAGTCATTAATTGTGTTATCATATTAGATATTTTATTATGTCATATTAGATATTTCAACCCCGGGACGCTCCCGGATAAAAACTAGCTTATAATAAAAGAATTGAATATTGATGAGGTGGCATTCAATGGAGGCCTCAACCCTCCTTTGAATGTGCCACGTGACACGTTGAGGTGAGAGTTTTTAATTTATTTTTTTATTTTGTTTTCATCCATTCTCCTACACTTATCTAACCCTAATCTCTTTAAGAATTTAAAAACAAATTTAATTTTTTCTCTCTAATGTTTCCTCCCATCATTTTTAAACGTTAATATCTTTTATATACGAGATTTTTTAAAGAAAAAATTACACCAAATTAACGAGCGTTTTATTATCTTTCCAACGAGTACCATAGTGCTATATAAAAAACGGAGAAAAAAACGACTATTTTTTATGGGGTTTCGTTCATACGGGAAAAAAAACACAAAGTGTTCAGGTTATTCATTAATCATGTTTTTCTTTTAAACAAGGTCCTTATATACAATGTTGAAATTTAGCCCAATCGCCATGCTATCATTGGAATTTTACTCTTCTAAAGATGGATAGGTATACTTCATCAAGAGAAGCTAGGAGAAAGAATCGCGCAACACTGCAACACATGGTGTCACCTTATAGCAAGGTTATTTTTTTATTTATTTAATTACAAGAGTAATAATTATTACTATTAGTATTAGGGGCCGTTTGGTAGCCTCTTAATTAGCCTCTTAACCATTCAGTTCTAAATCATTCAGTATTCAGACTGTTTGTTTCAGCATCTGAATGGAATGATTAAGTGCTGAACCATTAAGCTAATAAGGGATGCTGAATGATTCAGCTCTTAACCATTCAGAGCCTCTTAACCATTCAGATCATCTTAATGATTCAGCACTTAATCAACCAAACAACCCTTTAGTATTATTAGAATGGTTATATTTTTCAACCCCGGGACACTCCCGGGATAAAAGCTAGTCTAAATATTAATCACTATCTAATACTCTACGTAATATATGATACCAATTGTAATGCATCTACAATTACTACACTATAAAAGGTTATGGCTTAAAAAAAAATAAATTCATAAAATCTCAGAAACTTGTTCAACCATAAACCTCATTCCCATGTCCCACTTACAGCAGCAAACTCTAAGTTTTTGGCGTTTTCTTGGTTGTTTCAATAACCATCCCATAAAATCTAAAACAACCAACTAAAACAAAATCGGCCACCGTTTGCTTCTGTTCCAAACCGGTTATAGACGCAAGCTATCTCGTTGTTCGTGTTCGGTTCTAGCACTAGTTCGTTGTACCTCGGTGTCTCAAACGGTTAATTATTAACCACTCAGGTATATCTATCTCATTGGTAGATTAATATTGTTTGTACCGTGTTTGCATGTTTTGTAACCAGATCCTGTTCGGTTAGTTTTGGTGTTAATATTTTATAAACATTCGCAGCTCTCTCCGGACTTTGATTTGGGCGGGTTTATGGATAAGGACACCGCCCCCAAAAAACCTCAAAAAATTTTGGCGAGTGCTTTTACCGTAAAAACCCTTCAGACAATGGGAGAAAAGTTTGCCATGTCCCCGCGCCAGAAAGCCGTGTTTGAATGCCTTAAAGGAGCGCATGCCCAAGATTTCTTGACTGTCCTTCCCATCGATGGGCTTGGGCAACACATGTCGGCTGTTGAATACCGGGCTATCCTTAAGTATAGACTTATGATTCCCATGTTCCCAGTTGATGAGCCGTGTCCAGTTTGCAAAAAGGCTTGTTTAGATAAATTTGGGGAGCATGCCCTTCACTGTAAGGAGCTGCCAGGATTTAAATACAGACATGATCTGGTCAGGGATGTCTTATGGGACGTCTTACGAAGAGCAGGGATTTCAGCCAGGAAAGAGGCCCCGGTTAATTTTTTGACGGATCCACTTGAGGGGCGGTCCACCCTAAGACCAGCGGATGTCCTTGTGTTTGGGTGGGCGCAGGGCAAGCACGCGTGCGTTGATCTCACAGGGGTGTCTCCTTTGGTGGGACTTCGGGATTCGGGGTTTGTGGCAGGGCAGGCAGTCTTAAAAGCTGAATCCAAGAAAGTTGACAAACATAAGCTGCTTGTCTTGAAAACCAACACGTCTTTGTGCCCTTCGCTTTTGACACATTTGGGGCCTTGCTCCCGAAGCAATCCAGTTTTTAGATCGAGTGCAAAAGGTGGTGCAGAGTAACTCTCCTGCGGCCAAGGACACAAGCTTTATATTTAATAGAGTAGGCTTTACTATCCAAAAAGGGGTTGCGGCGCAGCTTGTTGCCCGTTTACCCGCGCCTGACTTGTAATTCTTGTTGGTATCGATTATAATATTTATCTTTACTATTAATAACAAATATATCAAACCCGTTTTGATAAAAAGTAAAGTTGACACCACAAAAAACCCAACAGAGATGTGGGAGGCTGCTCCACTAAAGTCGATGGTCGGGTTAGTGTCAGCAGTCCAGTTGGTTTTGGGTAGGCAAGCGAGTGGTGGTGGCATCCCAGTCCTAGCTGCAACCGGGTTAAGGCGGTGTTGGCGGGCAGTGATTTAGGTCGGGGTTGGTCGACGTTGTGGGCCCGTGTTGGCATGTCTGCCTGGTCGGTGTTCGAGTCAGGATGATGGCAAGCAATAGAGACTTTGAAAACTAATAATATGCTAAAACTTTGAGAACCACATAATAATCAAAGTAATTAGAGAGAGAGAAAATAGTCGTTACGTAGTCTTATGTATCACAGTCAAAAGCATTACATACGTAATTATATTTTTACAGTTTTCTAACATATTTTTTGTTATAAAAGCCATGAAATGGGCTTGGCCCATTAGATAAATTTAGCTTGTTTTGAAACATATGTTTGCAGTTTGGGCTTTTAATTTGGCTTAGCTTTGGTTGCACTTGCACAATATTTAGATTCCTCTATTTAGCAAACTTTCTATGCATTGTAGTGTTGTAATGTTGGCATTGGGAGTTTTTCAAAAAACTTTTGATTTTACAACCTTACATGCATCAGGTACAAGTGTCTCTTACCTCTCATTTTCTTTTTCTTTGTCAATGCACCTCTCTCCTCTCATGCTCTCTGCACACACACACACACGATAAAAACAAACACTCCATCTCCAACCACTCCTTCGCCGCCACTGGAAATCCAACTCTCCGAAAACGGATCCACCGTCGTAGATGGGTGTTGTAGAACCGGTAATTTACCATTTTATCTTGCTTTCACCTTCTTTTTTAGACCATTATCTTAGAGGTTATCCCCTGTTTTCACCTACTTTTTTTTTTCAGGTTTTAAAGAGAGAAAGTGAAGATGGTGTTGGCAAGTGGGTTGACTAGCTGACAGGGGGATGTTGGTGAAAACCACGAACGATGGTGGTGGGCAGCTTTTTAGAGAGAGAAAGGGAGAGGGAGGAGGTTTGGTGGTAGTGACGGCTGGTTCTAGAGAGAGATAGGGAGAAGTCGTGGTGAGTGTTTTTAACAGAGAGAAACAGAGTGATGGTGGTTGTTTCGTTTTTAGATAGATGTGGAGGAGTGGGGGGTGGGGTGGGGGTTGAGGTTGGTGCTATGGCGGTGGAGGTTCGGTGGTGGTGATGTCGAAGAATCAAAATCCCCCTAAAACCCACTCAATTAATAGGTTATGACCTATGATTTAATCAAAGTATATTTGTTTGGAAACATGTGAACAATTTAAATGGTGTATGATACGCCCACAAGCTTACTACGCCACGATCTGCAAGCCATACACCCAATTGAATTATGGTACATGGGTCATATGCATGCTAAGAGATTTAAACAATCAACTTACTAGGTTTTGCGATTGTTAGTTTAATTTGTTTCTTTTATTTTATTTTTGGTAACTGCCCGGTTTTTTATTTTTGTTTGCTGATGCCTGATGTCAATTGCTTTGGATAATAATTGCAGCTTTGAAGGTTAATGCAAAACTGGAAAAAAAGGTTGTTGCTACCTGTAACGGTTCACTTAGGTACTTTAAAGTTTAAACCAAAACTTCAAGTTGACCTTACTGCAATTGTTTAAAGATACGAGTGTCAAAGCCTTGCTACAGGAATTGATGTCGCAAGCTTTATAGTCGTGATTGGGAGTTGTCCAAAGCTACGCTTAGGTTAGTTTCATTTTGTTTCTCATTGGTAATTCTACTATGTATTCATAGATTTGATAGCCCTGTTATTCATTATATAACTGAGGGACTGAATTGCTTAGGGATGATAGCGCTGACAGTATATATATATGGTTGAATTCAATTTACAAATGCATTATGCCATTGGTAAGTTATTTTTATTTATCCAATTCGATGAAAGCTTTTACATATTGCACAGGAAGATAACATGCATATTTGTCCATTAATTCATTTAAACATGAGTGGGACTCTAATCCCCAAAAGTGTATTTTGAACTTCTAATTTGATGGTTGTCATTAAAATTACATGTTTCTCAAAATGCTTATGTCCGTGATAATTCATTTGACGTTTGCGATGAACCCGCGCTGCAACGCGCGCGGGTCTTAGTACTAGTTATATTCATTTAACATAGTTACTAATCTTTTTTTTTTTTTTGGAACGACACATAGTTACTAGTTACATAGCTATTTTGGTATTTACGTTAACTACTACACGTTTATATAAATAGTATATGTTATTTAGAATATAAAAACAATGCTTTAGAAACATTTTATAAATGTGGTTTTTAAATGACTTAGTTTAACATTTTATACTTTTGGTTTCCTTGCCTCTAAGGTTGTGGAACTGGTTAGCCAAGTTCAACGGGTAATGCTTAGTTATGGCCTTTAATTCTATAAATGTAGTTTTAAACAAATTAGTTTTGTCATTCAAAAAGCCCTAACGATGTAGCTTGTTGCTCGTTTGCCTTTCATTTTGAGGTATAAGTTTGAATATTAATTAAAAAAATGAAATTTTCGAAATAAACTTGCTAGAGCTAAAAGAAATGAAAACTTAAGAACAATTATAAATTGTATTCGTATCTGCTTCATGGAGAGACAATATACTATCGAACCTTTTGCTTTTTAATTTGAACTAAATATGGTTCTTTTTACTTTCCCTTTCTTACAAAATAATATTTACAAAATATAATAATGCTCGTTTGAATAAAAGTAATATGGGATTGGCTTGTACGTTTTCTTAGTGGTAGGACGACCACTTTACATGTGTATCTAATCTATGTATAAAGTACCACCAATAAATATATCGTGTCAGATATTGTGTGATTTAGACTACTTGGTATGAAATCGGGGAGATGGCTCGACGGTGTGACATGGTTGAAGTGCCGATCGGTAATTCCCCCCCCCCCCCAAAATAACATTTAGGTATTATAAAAAAGAAACGGGGAGTGGGGGAAACCATTTCCAAACTTTAAGGGAAGAAAAGAGGAAAATGAGGTATGTGGCATTCGGGGGAGTTGGGAGAGATGTTCTCCACACCATATAGCCTTATACAAATCAAAGTGTTTTCACTCGACGGGTTCCTCTTTCACGCAAAATTCATCATGCAGTTAGAGAATATTTTAACCCGTTATAAGGAAGGTCTCGTTCTCCTCATCAACCAATCTAGGACTTGTAGTTCCAATTAGAGGTGCACACATCGTTTTTTTTAAGAACCCAAACCGGTTTGGGTGTTGACTATTTTCAAGTCAAAACCGGTTTGATTCCATACCAGTTTGGTCGGCCACAAATCGGTTTTTTTACTCATTTTGGTTTCAATTCCGGTTCACTTAAGCATTTTTTAAAATCATATAAATTACATAAAATATTACTTTTATTAACTTTTAGGTTTTTTAGCGTTGGTTTTAGCTCGGTTTAGGTTTCAGATTTTTTTAGTACCAGTTTTGGGTAAAACCGGTTTCGGTTCACGAACCGGTTTTTTGTGCACCTCTAGTTCCAATAAGACATTGTATCGAATGGATATTGTCTGAACAACATCGGTACCGATACTGACATTCATTTTCGGCTTTTGATTGATGTTCAACATGTGTTGATATTATTTGGGCATCTCCCGATTTGTGAAATTAAACCTAATACCATTTTAAATAACGTTTTGTAACTTTTTTTTATTATTTTGCAATGCATGTATAGATGTTTCTCGCTTACATTGCAAGAACGAATTTCCACTATTTTTTATACATTATTCAATTTTTCGAAGGTTTATAACGAATGATTATCAATCGAGAAGATTTATAACCGGGTGCGATTGAACCCCACACGTAAAATTATACACATATCACATATGCATTCCGATCATGTTTATATAAGCTAGCTCTAGTAATTTTGTTCATGGTTTTGTTAGGAAAAACCGAAAAGCAAACATCAATCGAGACTTGTTTTCCTATCGAAAAAGTGAAAAAAAAAGCCATAAAACCAAACCCAAGATGGTAAAGGTGGTACACATGGTTTTTTATTGTTTAATTACTTAATTAGACGCCTTAACCACTTTCTTTATAAACATGCTTGTTATTGGTTGCCAACAGCTAGCAAATCGACTTAACTTACATCAATGGATCTTCTATGACTCACTCTTCATTTCTTGCCCTATAAATACGTCCATACACAACAACCATTTGCTCAAACAATTCCCACTTCATATTTCATATAATATTAACATCTCTAATCTCTCTCATATTTCAATCATACTTACAAAAAATATGGAACAAAACAACATTCCAGTTTTTGCAAAGAAAGTATGGAGACTGGTACGAGTTTTGTACTTTATGTTACGAAAAAACATATCCAAGAGTAAGTTATTGTTGGATCTAAACAGGATGATGAAGCGTCACAAGATCGCCGGTAAATCCATGCATAACCTTTCATCATTGTCGGGTGAATATGAGTTTAGTTGCAGCAACAGCCCCTCAACTGATAACCACCACCCCTTCTCTCTCTTTTCATTCCATAAGAAACATCATCAACACACGAAGGATCTTGATATCGTGGCGGTCAATGAGGCGGTGGTTAAAAGCCATGGAGATGATTAATCATAGCGAGCAGGCGTCGCCCGTGCTGCCAGGGTTTGGGAGGAGTCCGGTGGTTTAGGCAACTGAGGGTGACAGACTCTCCGTTTCCATTGAGTAGCGTGGACGAGGACAACCATGTCGATGAGGCTGCCGAGCAGTTCATAAGCCGGTTTTACAACGACTTGCGAAGGCAGGATACTCGGAGAATTAGTTCTCGAATTTCAGTTGGGAATTAAGTTTTCCGTAAAAACAACAAAGCCATACAGAGTTAAATTTCACC
>JAUTDX010004486.1:0-39204 GCA_030844895.1 Ambrosia x helenae
AATAAAAAAAATAATAGACACAAAAAGGAGGTCAAATGAATAAGATATGCCAATATTATAAGGAGGATATGTCTTGGATCCTGGCACATCTTCTTCTTTTTTTTTTAACGGAGCCTTTGTACTTTTGTATTATTATAAGGAGGATATGTCTTGGATCCTCTTTTTTATAAGTTGAGTTGACTAAATGTACAGCAAAGTTATCTTGGGCACCACAATTAAAAAAGTAGTGTCTTCTCATTATTATTATTTTATTATTTTCTCTTTTTGTGGAGATGAAAAGAGTTATGTTTTATCATTTTTAAACCGTAAAATGTTTTGGCAGTATGTGATTTTGTACATAAACTTCTTTAAAGCAAAGAAAGTTTATACTTCTCATGGTGAGAAGGATGTAGACACAGATCTGCCATCACGTGTAGACACGGATCTGATGATGCTAGCTATAACCAAAGGAGTATATGATATGCAACCCGGTTATCGGAGTGGCGTTCATAGATCCGAGTGTTGCGAAAAACGCATGTAGGAGGTGTAGAAGTAACTTCCTAGGAACGTTTTCTCCAAACGTAGAGAGAACATAGAAAATAGATCGACGGAGCCGAACTACAAAGAATTTATGTTCTAAGTAGCACGGCCCCACGGTGGGCGCCAACTTGTTGCTACAACAAATATAGGTCCGGAGAGGGTCTGAACGTTCCAAAGGTCGTCAAGCTTCTGACCTCGTCTGCTGCTTAAAGGGTTAGACCAGCAGCATGAAAGAACTCGTCAGAAGAGGTAAAAGGGTTAAAGGGTTTCGGCTCAACAAACGCAAGTCGTGGTGTCCCTCTACGTTGTAAACGTAGATGGGAGGTTCAAGAGTTTTGATATTTTAGTTGTTATGATTCTGATTTGGGATCAACCCAAAGTCAGAATGTTGTTATTATTGATTAACTTAAGAAAAGATAAAAAATAAGAGCATGATGTTGAAGAAAGGAACTCTTGATCCCAAGTTACAACTAGGGACCAACCACGTAAGCCTGATGAAGGCTGAGACTTGCGAGTAACAGGGTGTGATTCCACATGTAGTTGCTATTGGAGCCGGCTTGGATGTGGAATCAGCATGGTTTTAGATTTCTAAGAATGTACAGCAGCAGCTTGCGTGCTTGAAGGCTTCAAGGCTTCGGCCTTCGGCTGCTGAAAGTATTATTAGAGAATAACTCTAGAGAGAGAGTTTAGAGAGGGAGAAAGAGAGTGAGAGAGGTCTTGTAGTAAGACCAATCTGAGTTGTATGGCATGCTTTGCCCCTCTATTTATAGAGTGGGGATGGTAAAACCCTAATGGGCTTCCTTGTTGGGCTTGGGCTTGACCCACTCTTACATTTAATGATTTTGGTTTCTTGGGCTATTGGGCTTGACCCAATTGAGTACCCTACAACATCAGCCCCCCAGTCTAGTTTAATGTATATATGTATGTACATTATACTAGACTCAAACTATTCATTATCTTTGCGCTTTCTTCCAACTTTTGTTGTTTTGGTGAGTGTTTATTTGTAGAGACCTTCGTGTAGGTAGGATAAATATCAACAAACAAACCTTAGCATAATGAGTTTTGGAATGTGTTATCGGTTTAAACCGATAAATTTGAAACTTGTTTAAGTTGATGATCTTGAAAGTTTATTAGGGGGTTTGAGCTGATGAGCTTGAAAGCTTATTGGCATTTAAGCTGATAAGCCCTTAGTTTGGTGGAAGCAACTGATGCGCTTGAAAGCTTATAAGGATTTAAGCTGATAAGCTTTGCAGCTTTCTAAGACCCTATTTGGATAAAAGTTATGGAGCTTGAAAGCTTATAAGGATTTAAGCTGATAAGCTTTGCAGCTTGCTAAGCCTTATTTGGATGGAAGCTATGGAGCTGGATATTTCTCCATTACTTGCTTCTTTCCTTGTTAGCTTGTATTAGCTTCAGCATTTCGGCTATTGACCTTTTAAGTTTTCGCCTTTTGAGCTTAATTTTCTAAGCTTGTTTGTTGTATTGGCGAAGTTATCTCGAGTTGTGTGATTAAAACCATCTATATCCGACATGTATGCTCCTTTGGACGATATTCCCATAATTTTGTAAAATATTTTTTGGAAATATCTTTATTTTGGGCACAAGCCTTTAGGAGATGGATGGTTCATTTATCAAATGACTATGGCAGTTTAAATGCTTGTAAGCATCAACAAGGTAGATAAGTATCACTAGATGATTGTAGCTAGGTGCACTTACAGAGGTTTTTAGCAAGTCACGTTTTTGAACAAATGTCGAGAAGTTAATCCGAGATATGGTGGATTATTATATTGACCGAATGGTCGATTTCTAAGCAAGATAGCAAATGAGCTTCATGTGACAGAAGGAAGGTCGCATGTGTACGAAGGAAGGCTTCTTGCACATGAAGGTGAAGTACATTGCCTTGAAGGTTAACTTGCCGTGACCTGACTTGATAAAAAGCTGGTATGTGTTCTAAGCTTCGAAGGCTTTAAGCAAAGTTATTGTTTTTGTTGACTAAAGCATATAGATTTCATCCTTTAAGCAAAGAAGTTTGGCTTGATAGCTGAAAAGCTTGTGGATTTTATCCTTTAAGCTTATGGATAAAATCCATCACTAGCCTAACTCTTTGTGCTATCAAAGTTTTGTGATAAAAGCTTTCTTATGATACAAGATATGGAATCAAGTAAGCAGAAGCAAACAAGGTCAAATATGTGTGGGTGTGTGGAATATTCAATTTAAAAGACAATTAATTGTGAGAAAATAGATGATAAGATAATTAATTTATTTTTTCAGCATTATAATTTAAAAAATATAAGGAAATCGTTGAAATACAATGTTTATTCCTCTATTTTGAAATTCAAACAAATAAAGGAATGTATTTTGTTTATTTATACAACCTACACGTGGTCAAGTTTTGAGTAGGAATATTGGCTACACATATATAGGAATAAGGAAGGACGTTTAAACATCATTAGACAACGTAGAATGATGTATGTGTGTGAGAACATCCTTTGCCTTCATTTTCATAAAAGTGCTCCAAACTAGCATAGATTACAGATTCCAGTAATTCAACTCAGATAAAAGATCGAATTAATATTATGGTTTTTCATCTCCCTACTTGGGTAGGAAGTATTGAGGTGCATGCATGTGTACTAGAAGTTGTTGATTGTGAGTTCATGTTATGTAATGCACTTATGGCGAAATTCGAGTTGTACTCATCTTACTTTGTCCAAATTTGCAACCACCTCCTCCATGCTTGGTCTTTTATTGCTTTTCATTTTCATGCATCTCTTGGCTAACTTGGCCACAAGAACTACATCATCCATCGTAGCCTCTTGCATAACTTGCTTATCCAAAATTTCAACAAGCCGATTATGTTTCACTAAATACTTAAATCTTGGCACCAAGCCTTCTCCTGAGTCACTTAAGCAAGTAGACTTTTTCCTAGTTAAGAGTTCAGTAAGGACTACGCCAAAAGAATAAACATCGCTTTTTGCAGTAAGTTTTCCAGACTGGTAATACTCAGGATCCAAGTATCCAAATGTTCCTTCAACTTGTGTAGTTAGATGACTTCTGCTAAAAGGTATTGACCTTGAAAGTCCAAAATCAGATACTACTGCTTTGTAGTTTTGATCTAGCAAGATGTTGCTAGGCTTAATGTCCCTATGAAATATAGCTGGCGATGCATAAGAATGTAGATAGGCTAGTGCCCCTGCAACTTCCATCGCGATTCGTACACGATCTTTCCATGCAAATCTTCGAAGTCCACCCTCGTCATGAAGATGTTGTGAGAGGGTGTCATTGGCCAAATACTCGTATACCAATAAAGGGACTTCGTATTCCAAGCAACAACCTAACAATTTCACTATATTCCGATGGTTTATTTGGGCAAGAATGAATACTTCGTTAACAAATCGCGCTACTTGATTTACATCCATGATGTTCGACTTCTTTATGGCTACGACAGTCCCGTCAGGGAACAACCCTTTGTAAACAGTACCCTGTCCTCCCTTGCCAAGGAACCTTTTTCTACTAAAGTTTTTTGTTACCTTCTCCATTTCTTCAGCAGTATAAACTTTTATTGTCATGACACATGATTTATTAGCATACATTTGTTGCTTCAATAGATATCCCCCATTTTTTCTAAAAAACTTATCCTTGATCTTATTTTTTTTAATTCTGTCAAGCTTTATATATGTCCAACAAACAATAGCACCAAAAGCCGAAACTCCTAATACGACTACAAGAGCTACTGCATTTGCAATTAAATTTTAGTTAGAATAAGTGTACTTAATAGTGTCAAAGAACACGAAAATGACAACGTTGAATACGCTTATAAGTTGTATATATCAACATTTCTATCTACACATTATTGCAAAAGAATGAGTATCATTTACCTAAAACAGTATTTGATTTGTGGCGATGCAGGGATATACACTTGTAGCTTCCATGTGTATATACACAAGTCTCATCATCTTCACAATAATGATTTGATTGTTGCGGACACTCCTTAATATCCATTTGTTGATCTGAAGAAAATAGAACAAGCGAGTTTATAAGAATATTTATTAGTTACAATTTATAATCGATGAACTTATATTAAAATTACCTTGACATCCATGGGGAAGGTAGGGGTTCCCACTGTAACCTTGTCTGCAATGACAATTATATCCTAGCCCGGTTGTCGAATCAAGACAATAACTGTTCCTACCACACAAGTTGTCTCCGGTTTTGTTAGCTTGGTGACATGTGGTAGATGCAACAACCCAATTTAAGGACACTGGAAGTTGCATTTGTGATATGCCCTGAGCAATGGTGCACTTTTTTCAACAATAAATGCATGAGCACATGAGCTATTTGTGTTGTAGTTGATTAGATAACCATATGATGTGGTATTTTTTGGGACGCTAAGTTGGCAGCAACCGTTGAAGCCAGTACAACTAGTCGCAGAACCAATAGCAGGTATTGTCTCATTACATAAAGATTCACATTCAAAGCCTGGTGATTCCCTACCCTGACCACCACTCGAAAATATAGCGTCAATGTTACATCCCACTACCACATAAAGATTACGATCTTGTGAAAAGAAAAAATATTGGTCCAGGATGCTTGTGTCCATTGATACATTCCAATAAGTATTACACTTGGTCTTTGATTCATCAATCACACGTACCAAGTCTGTAGAAAATTCTAAAATCGGAAGCTTTTTGTTATTTGCAAACCGAAGAGGATAATGATCTTGTGACGATTTGTTGCATGTGACTTCAAACGACTTGTACAAATAACCTGTCCCAATGCCAAATGGATAAGGAATGCTTACATTACCACACATCTCCTGACAACCTGACTTCGCTAATGACTCTTGAGACTCGGTATTCCAAGCAAGAGCGAGGTGACAAACACCACAACTTGCGCGAACAACTTGGGTCGCATTAGTTCTAGGTGTTTTCACTTTTTAGTATGCTTTTATTGATCAAATTGCTTAGAAATAAATTGCTGAATGATCAAATTCGTATTAAATATAATCCGAGAGAATCTCATTATCATTCGGCTTTGACTCTCATGTATTGTCTCTCACCTTTATACATATATATATGCTCTAGGCAACGTTTGTTTGTTAATCGAAAGTATCATAGGAAAGTGCTCCAAACATATTGTGATCACTGGAACCTATTTTAGCATCATAATATTCAATCTTTCAATTTTGGTTCTTTTAAGTTATTGAGTATTAAACGAAATATTGCAATGTCATTTTGTGTAACTAAAAGATGCTATAAAGCAAAAATCAATGAAGTAATCATACATGATTATTATTTATTCATATCAAACATATCAAGTGTTGGTAATTTTAGTGTTGTTGACGTAATTTAGTGGTATTGGGGTAACTCGTCGACTAAGTTGATCTTGTTTAGAAAAATAAACAAGGTAGAAGATGCGGGAGTCCATGATTGTTTTAATTTAATAAGATAAGGTATTTTATGGGTTTGTATTTATAACTTGTCTTTATTATATAGGCCTGGTTTAGTAACAAATTGTTCAATTTAACAACACACTAATGAAAAAGGTTAAGCTTTTTTAACCGTTAATTTAACGGCGTTTATGATGATTGCCATATTGATGGGCACACATAAGTAGTATGAATGGTGTATGTGTATGAGGGCATCCCTTGCGCTCATTATCGTAAAAGTGCCTCAAACTAACATATGTTACAGTCTACGTACATTAATTCAATTACGATAGAAGGTGTAGCTAAATCTAAGGTTCCTTTTCTCCCCGCGAGGATCAAAAGTATTTATAGATTCCCAGGATACGATATGCGGATAAGAATTGAATATTCAAGAATAGATAATATGTATTTGAATGAATTGAAATCTAGCTTATTCATTACTTATGATCTATACATTGAGATCCGATTTATGTGAATACATATGCAGACATGCAGTTCCGGTTAAACGGTGTGTCCCTAGCCTAATCAACGCAACGATGGATTACAATACAATAATTACACATCACCCCTAATTATTTAACATTTACAACTTTAAATCTTTAACTCTAAGCTCACTAACTATAGATTAAAAAACTAACTCGTACTGTTTTACACTTAGGTCGTAACTATCAAGGCCAACAGTGTTGAGGCACATGTGTACTAAATGTTGTGAGTTCATGTTTTGTAATGCACTTATGATGAAATTTGAGTTGTGCTACACTTTGTCCAAATCGACAACCACATCCTCCATGTTTGGTCTTTTATTGCTTCTCATTTTCTTGCATCTCTTGGCAAACTTAGCGACAATAACTACATCGTCCTTCATAGCCTCTTGCATGATTTGATTGTCCAAAATTTCAACAAGCCGATTATGTTTCACCAAATACTTAAATCTTGGAACCAAGCCTTCACCCGAGTCGATGAAATATACTTTTTTTCTGGTTGAGTTCGACCACACCAAAGGAATAAACATCACTTTTTGCATTTTCGTGACTGGAACTACTTAGGATCTAAGTATCCAAATGTGCCATCAACTTGAGTAGTTATATGACTTTTGCTAAAAGGTACCGACCTCAAAAGTCCAAAATCAGATACTACACTACAACTTTGTAGTTTTATCTAGTAAGATGTTACTCAGCTTAATATCTCTATGAAATATAGTTGGTGATGCACAATTATGTAGATAGGCTAGTGCTCCCGCAACTTCCCTTGCAATTCGTATACAATCTTCCCATGAAAAGTTGAAAAGTCTTGTCCCATCATGAAGATGTTGGGTGAGAGTGTCATTGGCCCAATACTCGTATACCAATAATGGGACTCATAATCCAAGCAACAGCCTAACAGTTTTACTATATTCCGATGGTTTATTTGTGCAAGAATGAACACTTCATTTACAAATCATGTTACCTGATCTACAACCACTACATTCGACTTCTTTATGGCTACAACTATCCCATCAAGGAACAACCCTTTGTACAATGTACCTTGTCCTCCCTTGCCAAGGACTCAGCTTCTACTAAAATTTTTGGTTGCCTTCTCCATTTCTTCAACGGTATAAACTTTTATTATCATGACTTGTGATTTAGTAGATTTAGAAGTACCACTGCGAAGGTGCTACACGTCCGAACCTGCATGAAGGTCCTTTATCACTCATGTGAGGCCAACTGAAGGTCCCTCAATCACTTACTTCCACAAGTCTACCCAAAAGGCCTTAATCTATTGCATACAAGGTTGCCCGAAGATCCTCTACTCAGTTAATCACTTAAGTAGTAGATAGTAAAGTAATTGCTTTTCCAATGCATTGTCCTTGAGCCCATAAACACTAATGTTCCTGCATCATGTCTGGAAGGCTTAAGAACACTAAATACAAAAACTAAGGGGAAAGTAGGAGAAATTTCTTTGTTGTCGTTAAAAAATCACTTGGTCAATTGTTTGAGTTCAAAAGGAATTTGCCACATGTGGAATTGAAAATAATCCTGTTCTTCTTAGGCTAGTGGCTGTGGATGAGCCCATCACTTGGGGATGGGTCTCCACATCAACCGTCACGTCATTGTGGGGCAGACTCATCAATAGGGATGGAGCAAGGGTGTGGGGGATGGATCCTCCTCTCTTTTAAAAAAAATGAACATAGGCATGTGCATCCATGTCTCTTTCGCCTGGATTATGCCATTTGCGACGTGCCGTCCTGGGGGAAGAGGGTTGTGGACGGCCCACGACGGGCCTAGCCGTCCTAGGGCGCAGCCCACACCCACGAGCCTTAGACCAAGATCATTGTGATGATTCATGCCTATGTATGACCCCTAGTCCTAGTAGAAAAAATACACATAAATCCTAAAAACTAAAAATATTATTGGGTCTCTACCACTTAACTTCGTATGCAAGATGCATGGAAAGTTGGCAAGCGAAACTCCCAACAAATATTGAAACTACACGCAAAGTCAATTTTTTTATTCATGTGAAAAAAACCTTATCCACTCAGACAGATGCTCTACAAATTTAATTAGCGAAAGCAAGATTTACTATAAGAGTTCGCAATTTTTAGTTTACATACTGTCATGGAGAATTGTTCAGATTAAAAGCACACATGGCACAATGACAACACAAAGTACACCTAAGGTGGCAATGATTGAACCTTGGTCGAATGCCCTTCTTAAACTGCCAACTCGTGTGAAGTGTTGGAAAGCCAGAAATGCTGCAATAACCAAAGATAGAACCACCCCTTCTTGTCTTCCTCTGTGACATACCACATTCTTATTAGAAAATTAATGAAAGGGTAAACGAGATCAAAGAAAAAGAGTGGGGGGTAACTTCTAATTACCTTAAATTAGCAATTTGATAAGGTGACAAGATCACCATTAACAGTGCTATAAATGGCAATTCCAATTCACCTACGAGAAGAAAGTCATAATATTATTTAATAATCTAAATTTGCGTGTATGGTCGCCTGGTTGGGCTTGCTCAAAAGGTTGGGACTTGTTGAAGATGTTCGCGTGTTAGAAGCGGATCAAACGGGTCGAAACTTGAGAATCATTTATAAGGTATTTAAATGCATAAAACCATCTAAATTGCGTTACTAATAGAAGTTATTGTTTTTCCTTTATCATGTCATTATGTCAACATATTAACTATTATAGAATCTTTAATAAAGAAGGAAGAAGTGTTTTGATATGTACTAATAAATTGCTTTTATCGAGTCAATTAACCCATTATCCCACTGGTGGTTTAAACTAAACTAATTTATTTATATTATTTAAGGGTTTTAGTGTCAATGACTCAATGTTGTAAACTAGGTTTATGGTATATTTTGGGGGTCAAAGTTGTATATGTAATTAGGTATGGATTAAACTATTATTATTGAGGTTGGCGATGAACGGAAGTAAGCGACACATGTAATCTGTAATAAAAATAAAGTTTGTGTGTAAATTGATCATCTAGTTCATTCAATTGTCTTTGATTACCAACATACCCCACACATTTGCCACTCCTATTAAGTATTGTCAATGATTTATTATGGGAGCCTTTGTGACAGACAACAAGGCAGTGGTTTTCCTACGTTTTCGAGAAAGAACGGTGATAAAAACAAGTGGTCATGTCACATGTGATCAAATTTGTTCAATCAATGGTTTAACATTTGAAATTGCATAAAAGCATATTTTCAGTGTTACTTACCAGGTATGTAGAAGAAAAGGCGAACTAAAAGTGCCAAAAATGCTGTCCAAATTCCATACTCACCCCTGAAATAAATTTGCACAAGTAATATTAAAAAACCGAATAGGGAACTAATTACAGATAAATACAAATGAGGAAGAACTTCCTTCCCTGAAAATGGCAGCATCTAACTTGGCATATAGTTCTATAAATGTTTTGACTATCAATGTAATGACTTGAGTTCATTCCAATAAACTCGAAAGAAAGGAACCTTAGTATGTCAGTAATATCAATACACAGTAGTTATCGGTTATCCTGGCCTAAAAAGAGAATTTTAGATTTGAAAGTGTCGCGGTTTTCATGTGATGTCCCAAAATGGAAAGTGTTGCAATTATCATGGGAGAATAAGACGATAATGTATTGAATATTCAAAAACTGAACCGCGTGTATGTAGGTGGGGGTTAACTAGAGAAATAACAACAATAAAATATTTTATGATCTTACTTGATCCATGACACAAGGCTTGCAGGTGCTGTAGAGCAAAGAAAGGAACAAGAAACGATTTTTGTATCGCGGTGCCCTTAACAAACATCAAAACCCTGTAGAGAAATTGATAAAACTTTATGAGTTACACAATCAACTAACCAACTCAGAAAGGCAAAGAAAAAAAAACATAAGTGGCTTATGTTTTATCATTGGGTTAAGGTACCATTCTTCTAAGACTGATAGGTTCGTCTGTAATATGCAAAAGACTTTGAATTCAATCTGTGTACTTTGATTTAAACGATATGTAAAAGCTGATGAGAATTTGATGTAATCTACCGAAGAAAAAATCAGAATTTGTGGTAACAGAAGATTATTGTGGTTGATCCAATATCTTTTAATATTTTCTCAAACTTTACCCATATTGACCAGTTTTAATTTAACCATTTTGACACCTGTACATATGTGTGGCCCTCGAGGGCCAAAAGTAAAGTTGCACTAATTTTAATGTTATTTTACTAATTTCGTGAAAATAATGTTAAAAATGACGGACGGTTAATCATGCATCAGGTGGGGACATTGATAGCCAAAAGACAAGGGGGTATATGCATCAATCGGGTTTGTCCCGATTGCTAAGTGTTATGTGCCTTATGTCTAAGGCTTGATACAAAACCACTATTAAGCCGGGGGTCTCACTGGAAGCAGCCTCTCTATTTCCACGGGGTACTGGGGTAGAGGTAAGGTTGTCTACATCTTACCCTCCTCAGACCCTACCTTAGCTTTTGCTATTGGTGGGATTAACTGAGTCTGAGTATGATGATGACGATGACGACGACACCTGTAGTTCAATATGATGCCATGATCATTTCTAAAACTTTTATATAAATACTAAATAGAGATAGAAGATTAGATCCAAGTTTTGTTTAAGATCCCCAACTTCACAAATCCAGTTCCCTTGAAATAGCCAAAAGCATAACCATTTTGTATAACTATTTGGTCATAATAAGTCAAACAAATGTTAACTTTATTAAAAGGTTCAACTTTGTGCAAGCAAAATAGATATCACACGAATGTTTTCTAATTAATGATATACACTTGATCTCCAATATCAATAAAAAGTCAGTTTCTAAAAAAATCTAAATTTAAATTACACTCAGAAAAAAAGCTTAAAAAAAAGTTGCATAAAAATTTGAAAACAATGGAACTAAATACAGCATAACCTCTAAACTGTAGGTTTGTGCTGTCCCAACTTGGCCTACCTTATCAAATTGTTAATTCACTATTCAATTATTCATAAATAACAAACAAACAAACATATCCATATAACCTCACTCACAGTAGAGCTATTGGGAAGGTTGAGATGCAGGCACTTTGTCCTACCCCCCCCCCCCCCCTCTCTAAACCTTTCTTTAAAGTTTAACCGTATAGTACTCCCAAAGTTTAAAAGAACGGAAACGAGCCTCGAGGCGAACCGAGGCGGAATTAAAAAACTATATATAAATTATATATCTTATAAAAAGTAAAATACTGAGTAATTTCATCCTCAGGACCTCATATTCATCAAAAACATAAAAAATACACAATAAAAAGGCATGGAATATTTGAAATCGGCACAAAAGGTCTAAAATATAAAAAGACAAGCATCCAAACCCCATGAGGCGTCCCTGAGGCGCACATACAAAAAAAAACTATGAGGCGACGCCTCAGACTCGTTTTCCTAGCAAATCGCCTTAAGGCGCGCCTCAGCCATTTTTTTAAACCATGAGTACTCCAACTTAACAATATTACATTACCAATTAAAAACCAGTGTAATGTCCTTTTTAGTAGCAAGACATTATTGACTCGATTCATGCTACGATCACATCATTCCCATTATGATGATCTAATAAAGTACTATCATCATCAACCGCATAATCAATATATAGACTATAGATTACATATTAATATTACTATTATTATTATTATTATTATTATTATTCTGTTTTGATTTATAAGCTTTCATGGTCAATAATATTATACCTTAAGTAAACATAATCAAATGTGTCATATAAAAAAAACTACAATGTTTGACTGATCAGTTATATAAATTGGTACTACTTACGCAGAAGATATAGTGCAAATCCATTGAAGATTGGCTGTGGTAACAGGAGCAGAGTAACAAACAGGTCCAAATCCACGCTTCAATTTATGCTTCATCTCCAAATTACCTCTGCAAAACCCGTAACAATTAACATATCACGTGACAAGTAAATGTGTAAAAAAAGATTATAATTAGGGCAAAAAGCAATGGACCTGATGGGGTTAAAGAGATGGAGGTTTGTAGGACGACGGATGTGTGTAGAGGGATGAATATTGAGGGTGTGGAGGAGAGGTTTTTTGTAACAGATTAGGGTTGAGGAGGTGGAGAAAGTGAAAGGGTGTGTGGTGGTGGTGGTGGTGGTGGTGATTAACATATTTATTGTTTGTTTGTGTTGTTATGGCAGTTTACGGTGGCCGGCTATGAGAATCTAGAAAAGAGTTGGACCAGTGAATTTATGAGAACGTAACGCGTGTGTAGTTTAGATTGGATATGGATAGTACCGTTCCAAAAAAAAAGAAAAAGATTCGAGTTGGATAAGAGCATTGTCAGACCTGGTGTAGTGGGGTGAAGAGGGGAAAAAAATCTCAAACATAGCCCTCCCCACATCATTACGTGGGGACGCTATGCCTTCAAAAACCGAAGCGGCGTTATTTTAATAACGCTCGAACAATTGTGAAGCATCCAATCCAAACATCACACGTGAAGGCAAGCAACGTTTATAATTTAAACGGTCAAATTTTTTACCATTGTTTTGAACGGTTATTTATTTTATTTTTTTACTTTGTATATACACACATTATTCAAACACATAATACACAAACACAAACCAATATATTATCCAAACAAAACACATATTATTCAAAACACAAAAATGTTTCCATGTGATTCACCTTTTGGGGTCCCGTCTCGCCCGGGTAAGCTCAAATCCTACGAGGACAAACACTACCCAACCGCCACCCAATTGGGGGGATTTCGACACAAACACAATGGGATACGCTCAACTACTTAGCATGTCGGGTCAATTTTTCAAGGGCCAATGGGGTTTGCGTCAAACATGAACGTAAACTATGGCCAAGGTTCTCAAGAGGAGCCCAAGCTCGTGCCTGAAACTCAACGCGAGGCCGACCAACCACGTCAACCCGTGGGTTCTCAACGGGGGGCGCGCGAGACACTTGCACAAAAAAGAAGAAACTAACGTGCCTCGTCAAAAAAAGAAGTATGATCGTTGGGCGAAAGACGAGGAGTTTGCTTTAGAGCGGGCTTGGCTCGACATATCGGAGGATCCCGAAGTTGGTTAGTATTTTTTTTTTTTGTATTTATATATAATTAATCGTATATATATAGTATTTTTTTGTATTTATATATATTTAATCGTATATATATAGTATTTTTTTATTATATATATTTAACCGTATATATATATAGTTGTATATTTCTAATCGTATAATATTTTTTTATAGCGAATTATCAAGACAAGCCGTTGTTTTGGATAAGAATTCGAGAGCTGTTTTTTGGCACCATGGGTAGAGGGGAGTATCGAGACAACGATTTGATATCGGGAAAGTGGACGGATATAAATAATAGATGTCATTCCTTTGCGGAGGTTTACCAACGTTGTAACGACAACAGAGGCAGTGGGGAAGGTGATGATGGTGTGTTGGTAAGAGCGTTGGAGGAGATGAACGCAACCCGTGGGACGTTCCCGTATTTGAGGATTTGGAAGATGTTGAGAAAAAGTCCTAAGTGGGCTGATGTACCGCCTATGGGGTCCGGTAATAGGCGCAAAATCAGGAGAGGATGAGGAGGAGGAGGAGCATCAAAACGAAGCAAAGCCTCCTCGCCGCGAGATCCGGATACACCGTCATCCGATGCTCGCTATATGAGTTTAGGTGATCCTATTAATTTGGAGGATGAGGAAGAGGAGGAGGATCTTCCAAGACCACCCGGTAGAAGATCAAAAAAGGGTGGCAAGGCGGAGTCGTCTTCGGCAGGAGGTAGTGAGTTGAAGGAAGATTTTGAAGAAATGAACCGAAGACTACAAGATATTCGCGACCTTGGCCAAAGACGTTTGGAAACTATGCAACAAAGAGTGGTCGAGAATAAAAGGTTTGTCGAGATCCAAAAGGCGAGGCAAAGGGAAAAGGACATTGAGTTTCTGTCCAAATCGATTGACCACCTCGACGGAGACGCCCTACGCCTTGCACAACTTCATAGGCAACAAATTATTGCAAAATATAACCTCTAGTGTGTTTAGTTTTTTTTATGATGCGTTTTTTTTTTAATTTGCTATTGTATTTTTTTTTAGTTGTTTGAATTTAGTTTAATATTAGCTGTGTGTTTTTTAATATTATTTGTAATTTATTTTTATATTATTTGTCTTTTATTTTAATTATTTTGAGTTAATTAATTAAAAAAAATAATAAAATAAACAACTAATCAGAAACAGGAGCCTTATCTTTTTCCCACTACCACTACACCCCTTTTTCACTTCAAGCCCCAAGCTGACTCAGCTGCCACGTGGACCAATCAGAATCAGGGGCCTTATGTTTTTCCCCTTAGACCATGTGTAGTGGAAGGGGTTAAATATAACGCCCCTGATTCTGATTGGTCCACATGGCAGCTGAGTCAGCATAGAGCTTGAAGTGAACATGGGGTGTAATGGGGAAAAAAAATTGGGGCGCTATTAAAAAAAAACTCACGTGGATGAATTTTATTGGAACATTCAAACACATTAAGCACTATAAACAACACGCCTGAACCATTTTTGCAAACATAAAGCCCCCATGTAATGGTGTTGAGGGCTTTATGCGGTGATTTCAAGCCCACATAACGCCTCATTACAGGGGGGGTCTTACACTACACATGGTCTCAGGTCCCATGTAATTCTACGAGAGAAACCCCTTTAATTTTTTATGAATTGGAAATGCTCATGAGTGAAAAAAAATAGGAATCTCCTCTTTAATCTTTTAGGAAAACGGAAAACTATATTTATTTTTTAATATTTGTTGAAAGTAATTGTTAGTGGAGGAGAGAAAAATTGTAATGATTTTTAATGTAATATGTGATTGTAATTAGGCCTGTAAATGAACCAAACGTTTATAAACTGTTTGGCGGGAAGTTCGTTTATTTAAATAAATGAACGAACACGAACACAATGTTTTGTTCATTTAATTAAATGAACCAACATGAATACACGTTTTGTTCGTTTATTTATGTTGATAAACGTTCGTTTATGTTCGTTTAATTAAAGTTTACTTTGTTTTTGTTATTAATTTCTCTGTTGTTAAGTAAGCTCAATTCATATTATAATATGTACAATATATTTAAATAGTAGTGTACCCATGTCACGCGTTGCAGTGACTACCCGGCGCTTGCAAGTTTTCATAACGTCTACGGTCTAACCGGTGACCTACGTGTTACTTAGTTAGCAAATACATTTTTAACAATTGGTTGATGTTATATCATCTATAAAATTTTAATTTCTCATTTGTCATGTTTATATGCTTAGCGTCTTAAGAGTCACGTATTCGTAACCAATTGTTTAAAAATCCATATCAATATCCATCCATGCCATAAATTCCTTAAAACTATAATAAAGATAATGACAAAAACATCATCATCAACAAACAATTTTCCTGAATGAAATTTTAACCCCACCAGTGACCTAAGTGTTACTTTACTTAACAAAGACATTTTTAACCAATGGTTGATCTTATATCAGCTATAAAAGTTTAATCTCTCGGTTGTCATGCTTATATGCTTAGCGACTTAAGAGTCACGTATTCGTAACCTATTGTCTAAAAATCCATATCAATATCCATCCGTTCGAAGTCTTAAATGCCACACTTATTGTCGTATGCCACCATTTGCACACAATGATAAAGGTACACATCATACCCAAAGTCCGAATGGTTTGTCCTAGTGTCCGATATCATATACATCATTATAATTTTCCTATATCCCAATCATCATTAAAAATTATGTAAACAATCAGTTATCACAAAATATATATCCAAATTTTATAAGTTCTTATTTATTTCAATTCCATTGGCCGGGTCAGTCCAGTGGTCGCCTTAAACATATAATGTTGGGTACTTAGATGGTTACCTCTCTAACTTCATTCACCAAAGTGTTTATGGTTAACAGTGAGCTGTAATTGATCAAGAGCCGACCTACTACACCATCCATTCCTGTCAAATAATAATACCATCACCTACAGGTAGTAACCTACCATTTATCATCATCTAGACAGTAACGTCTATCATACCCTAATTACTATTAAATGAAATAGAGGTAATGGTTTTACCTTCGTCGTCGAAGTTGACAGTTGAACCCTATGACACCACCTCCGCCGATAGACACCTGAATCTACACGACTCCGACTATCTGACCTGGACGACCCAATTAATTTTAGAGATGAATGGAACCCATATTAAATTCAAGAAGCAAGACGTGGTTTAAAGACGTTAACAGTTCGTGATCGTACCTAACGGAAACCTCAATCGTGAAACTTGACAGTTACCTCCTTTATCACGAATCCACCATCATCAACGTCAACGGTCAGTTGTTGATGATAGAGCGATTGACCTAAAGCCGTGCAGCTTTGGGTGTGGAAAGAGTTTGACCGCTGGTATTGTTCCTTAACAACGCAAGTAGAGAGAGTGAGATAGCAACTTAGAGAGGGAAAGAGTATAGCGCAAAGTAGATTCCACCTTTAGAAGCTGATGCGTCTTTAATGGAGGTTTGACCATAATGAAGGTTTGATGGTGTTTTTTTTTCTTAGGAGACATAAAGGAAGAGGTTATGTTTTTTAGAGATAAAACCAAAAGACAGAGCACTACGCATTTTTGAGTTCAATTATTGCACCAATGAAGACACAACAGGTGACACTTTATATAGTATATTGTTTTTTTAGAAGATTCAAACAACATGAATTACGAACTTGGCAAAAGTTGGGAGTTGTACACTATGGTACAACAAAAGTTGCATAAAGAAACTTATTAATTGTATTATATATAATATGTTTTAAAAACTTAACCATAACCCTAACATTCTAAACATATCAGCCGCTCTCCACACACCACAACCCTACCTTCTTCCACTTCCGGCCGACCACCTCCACAGCCCCATCTTCACTCTCCAGCCTCTAGCCTCCACGGCGCCGCAAGTATAACCTACCTTCTCTATTGTTTTTTCTCTATAGCTTTGTGGAGTTTTTTTCTCTATAGATTTATTCATTTGTGTTCGTTTATATTATTTTATTTTTATTCCAATTTAATTATCAAAATATGTTTTCTCACTATATTTTGATTTTGAAATATGCTTACCTATTTTCCAAACTAGAGTGTGAAATTGTGAATACCCGTGGTTACTTAAAAATCCTAGATTTGGATCATGTGATTGCCCAATACATTCGGTATTCCTAACTCCTAAGCATTGACCAATGTTTTCAGGACCGGATCGGATAGCGAACCGGTCAATCTACTGGTTCACTGGTCGAACCGGTCCGACTGATCAGACCGGATTTAAAACCGGAGGAGGCCATACATAATATACTAAAATATTTACAATTTTGGTGTAGATTTATAATTTGTGAAATTTACATAATATATATAGATACAAGAAAAGGGCAATAAAATTTAATTATAACAATCCCTATCTTATTTATTAAAAGAAAATGGGTTAACATAAGTCAAAAAGTAACTATAAAGTTCAAACAGCCTTTCTTCCTCTTGCAATGCAGGCTGATAAAACTATAAAATCGTATAATGGGCTTTCTAACTAATTAAAATCCAGCCCAAAATTAGTTATTATTATTATTATATATATTGAACCCTAAACATCATTTAATCATTTTGCAGCCACCCTTCTTCTACATACGCCATTGATTTCCTTCAGGTATCAAAACCCAATCGATGTGGCCTCATATAGTTTGTTGTCCTGTCCAAACTAATTACGCTTCTTCTACAGACTGTAGTGATACCCCGCCATCTACCATTCTTCGTCTCTTCTTCTTCAGCTGGAAATTTGGACTTGCGACTTAGCTTCACTTTAGAAACACCGATCCGACCGCCGAACCAGCCAACCGCCAGTTCGCTCGGACCGGCCGATTTTTTCATAAGTTAACGATTCACTGTAACCGGATCATCGCCATTGCCGAATCCCGGTCAAACCGGTTGGATCGGCCGGTCCGATCCGATTGTCAAAACATTGGCATTGACCATCACATTCACACCCCACGAAGGCTATAAATTGTGTTGCCTTTAAGACTATAAGGGGATGGGCGCTCATAGATTTTTTTACTTCACTAATTTTAACCAATTATGCGCCGCCATGTTACTTTACTGATTTACTTTACTGAAACACTTTTTTGGAGGCAACATTCTATTGATTTTTTTTCATTAAATACAAATCTAAACCTTTTTTTCTAAATTCACACGATTTTATAAATTTTATCACCAAACGGTCAGCACGATTTAATTTCTCATAACCGTCTCCACCCAACACGATCAAAAATATTTATGTGCATTAAAACCGGTCTCATCTAACCGTCATAAACTTCAATTTTACATGTAATACAATTGAGATTTTTGTGTATATAAACGACGGTGGTGAAAACATACTTCAACATCAACAACACCCACACCTTTTCAAAATGACTCGTTGGACCGAAAATGAAGAAATGACTCTGGTTGTGTGCGTTGAAGATGCACAAAACGACTCATCCTTGCAACGCCAACCCTGCAGGGGTCATGGGGAGGGAAACAGGGTTATGGGACCGTGTCTTGGCCGACTTCAACCAACAAATTGGCCAAAGCGACCGTACAATCGAGAGCCTGCAGATGAAATGGACCGATCTCAACTTTAAGCTTTATTTTTTTATGTTTTGATGTATTTTTATTATGTTTAATATTAATGAATTATGTTTTATGTTTTTTATTTAATTTTGTTTTAGTTTATGTTTATAACACACGGTTTAAATAAAAAAAACAATAACGAAAATGTGGTTTGACTAATAAAACTAACGGGTATAATAAAAAAATTGAATTATATTAATTCAAAATTAAAAAATACATGGTTACCAGGAAACAGTTCACGGGACCCCTACATAGTCCCAAGTGGAGTCTTCAAATCAACGTACCCGTGGTTTCAAGAGTTTTGCAACTTTACCAAAATTACATGTTCGTATATTCGTCACCATCTCTGTGCTGGAGATAACATGAAACGATGCACTAGAATCCATAAACCAGAACTCAACTAATCTTTCAACACAACGAATGAGACATCATCATAATCTTTAATAACATGGTTCACCTTTTTCTTTACCTTTGGAACAGGCGGGTGTGTCATCGGGTGCTGAAATGGACTGTTTCTTTGTAGGTCCAACATGTAATGTCTATCCTATTTTATGGACTTCCCCATTCGTCTAGACTTTGATCTTCCCCAAATATGACCCCCTCAGATCTTCCATCTCTTTGTCCTTCAACACTTAACAATGAACTCTAGGGTTATCCAGAACTCCTCCTCCGTACGTCTTCACCAAGAATCATGACACGAATCCCCTTGAAAGTAAACATAATGGTACCAGATGTATTACTAATTACAGTGACCGTTCTTGACCGACTTTCAGGTAGGGATGACAATAATAATAATGCTTGAACTTCATCATCAACTTTATTTCAACGGAGTCAAGTCGGAATGTAATACTATTGAACTAATTAATACGATAGGTTACACACGCATCTTCTTTTATCTTCGTGTTTACGAAAAGACGAATAAGAAATAACTTACTCAACGCCGCCAACTGTTTCTCATACATACCTGACAGAGCCTTCAACAATCCATGTGTGGTCTTCTCATAGATTATGTTGTACACAACATCCTTTTGAGAAGGAAAGTCTTACTACACCCAAGGCTTGTCTGTCTAGTAACAACCAATCAGCTAAAGACATATTATTCGGTCTTTATCCCAACATTGGTATCAACAAACTCTTCTGATAAAGAAGACACACGATTTCCATATTCCATAACTCAAAATCATGACCGTCAAACTTCTCAATCTTCATTTACTCGTCTCCTGCCATTGCAAACAACTACCAAAAAATGCAGATCTTAGAGTAAAAGCAATACGAGAGCGATAAACTTATGAATTTGATCACAAACGCAAACAACACCCTAATATGCCAGCGGTGTAGATAATCGGTTCGGTGGTTTGAGGTGGCATAACCTTAGTTTTTGGTAGCAGTGGTGGCGGTGAAAAAAGGCTGGATGGTGGCGGCAATATCAAGTGCAAGCTAGTGCTCTGATACCAGTTGTTAGAAATATCGCATGCACACAAAACATAGAGTAAAACGAAAAACGATAAGGAACACAAGAGATGAACATGGTTTCGATCAATCTAACCTACGTCCACATGCTACAAATAGGGTTAAGATTTTATTTATGAGGCGATACGAATACCTATAACCTTATTACTATATATTAGTTTTACAACTCATTTGAATAGTGATTCAAATGAATAGTAAAACTAATATATTTTATTTATATTATTATTTTATTTAAAAACTTTATTATATTATATACTATTAATATATTATATTATATACTATTAATATATATTATACCGATCCTGACAATACCGATACCGATAATACCGAAACTGAAAATCCATAAATATGGGTACCGATACCGATCCTGAAACCACTCGGTTCGGTATCGGTTCGGTACGGTATCGGGATGGGACGGGATCGGTATTCGGCCTTGTATGCTCATCCCTAATTAATATATTATATGCTATTATTTTATTCAAAAACTTTTTATACCGATCCTGACAATACTGATACCGAACGGTACGGTATCGTTTCGGTATCGGTACGGTACCGGTATGGTATCGGTATTTTACCTTAAAATACCGATACCATACCGATACCGATAATACCGAAACTGAAAATCCATAAATATGGGTATCGAAACCGATCCCGAAACCACTCTGTTCGGTATCGGTTTGATACGGTATCGGGATCGGGACGGGACGGGATCGGGACGGGAAGAGATCGTTATTCGGCCTTGTATGCTCATCCCTAATTAATATATTATATACTATTATTTTATTCAAAAATCTTATTATATTATACACTATGAAACAAGAGTAAGTTTACTACTTTATTCTTGGACATACATGGTGTTCTTCAATGTTTATAATTACTATTTTTTTTTAGTTAAAACGAAATACGAACGTTACATCACAATACACTATTAATTAATATATTATATACTATTATTTTATTCATATTATTTTATTAAAATTTTTTTGTTATAATATATACTATTAATATAAATAACATAATCTTATGTAATTTCGTTACAAATTTCATGTGTTACCTTATGTGTAGATTTCTTTATTTTTTTTAACGTTTAGAACCAAAATGGAATCTCGATTGTATAATTCATTGATTGATTAACACATCATCTAAATCTCGATTGTAAAACGCGCAACGCGCGTGATTTTATACACCTAGTTATATAATAATACATATGTTAGGAATCAAGAAACGATATTAAGGTTAATCACACACGATTCTATACACATATAGGGCCAGCTGACCTCATTGTTTTCGATGCCTACATCTCCTAACATCAACTCAGCCACCACAACTCGCGAATCTTAATAAGTAGTACTTATTATCTGATATAAATATCCGATTATCTTAAAGACTTAAACATGATTAGGGTGTAAATGATGCGCAATGGCTCGAGAGCTACCAGAGATCGAATCGGTAAAAAGCTCAAACGAGTCGAGCCTTAATGAGTCTGAGCTCGAGCTCGAGCTTGAAACATGACTCGTTTAGTTATCGAGCCCGAACTCGAGCCTTTCATACAAAGACCGTTTAGGCTCGCGAGCCTAAATGAGCTCAAATAAATTTTATATTTTTATTATTTTATATATAATATACCTACTATTTAACGTTGACAAGTCGAGCTCGAGCCGAGCTTTGGCTCGTTTGAGCTATCAAAGCGAGCTCAAGCTGAACTTTTAGCCCTTGGGTTTTACTTTCGAGCTCAAAGCATTAGACTCAAACCGAGCCGAGCTCGAGCTTCATAAAAGCATGACGAGCCGAGCTTAAGCCCGGTCAGGCTCGGCTCATTTACACCCTTAGCCACGGGGACGCGTATGAAGACAAATATATAAACAAGAGTTGTTTTCCCCATCTGTTCTCATACGTCTTCTTCCCAAAGGTTCACAAAACCCACGAACCCTAACCATTGACCGATCTTTGACTCCTATAACCATTAACACTTGAGATTTTTCGATTGTTCTTCTGGATTCAGAATCAAAAGGTGAATGTTTTGCCCTTAAAATCAAAGTTTTTCATCCATTATTTCTCTAGTTTCGATCGATTTTATGTTCAAACCAAAAACCGATACAAAAACTGACTAATTACCCTTCGAAATCTTTTCAAAATAAAAAATGGTTTTTGGGGTTTCAAAATCTTCTTTTCCTTGAGTTAACGCTAAAAATACGGTCCCGAGAAGAAAGCATTCCTTTGAGTCACCATAAATAAACTCTGGCTCATATGGATCTGCTGATACTGGCCAACGCTGCAGACGATGTTTCTGCAATGGAAACTGTGTCAGATAGTGAGTTCTTTACTTCTCTTTAATATACATATTGAATGAATTACACATTGTTATGTTAGTATCATATCCCACAGCAATCGTATAATATTATTTGCTAAATCTATCAACTGATTCAGAACCCTAGTGACTGATTCAGTAGCTAACACTCCTTTCAGTTACTTCAAACACCGTTAGGGTTTAGTAGCACTGCCTTTTAGCCAAATTCGAAAAGCTTAGCTGTCTTTGGCTCACTTCCCCCGGTAATAGTACTCATAGTCTTTCGGCTAGTAGCCGATACATAAAACGAAGATGAAGAAAAAAAGATTTTGCACTAAAAATGTACTTTGCCAAGAAAGTTGTTGTGTAGCGCGGGCTACTCCTCTTACTATGCTAGATCTGCCCCTGGTCGTTGTTCTAGTAGTTGGGAAAGTTCTACATTGTCTTCTATTTTTATGCTTGCTACATGTTTAACATATTCAGTAATTAGCCAATGAATACAAGAATTAGGTTCCGAAAGCGTTTAGTCTTATAGCTCTTGTAAATGCACCCTTCGGCTATATCCCTAGCTTGGATATGATAGTCGGATCTTGTTTGAACACGTTCTAGGGTTGTTTAGACGTTATTATAGGCTTAGGGGTATTTTGGGAATAATTTATGTAACATACACCTCCTACTAGTCTCATACATGTGTCTCCCACATGTACCCCCCATATGTATGAAGGCCATAAGTGTGCATGAAAGGGAGGTGTATGGGATCTACTATAAATACCCCATGCCTTAGTCATTTTGTAACTTTTGCCATATTCTAATACAAGTGCAACCCTTTGTGTGTGTTTTTGTGTGCATGCTCTCATATTATTATTAATTTATTATTATGTTATCCATAAACACTCACCTATAACAACTAACCGGATCGTTGATTCTGCCCTCGATTTGATACGCGTGCGATATTCAATTCTTGTTCGATCCTACAAGCGGTATCAGAGCTAAGGCTCATATCACGTGTGTGTGTTGTTATAGGGTTTTGCATCAGATCTGAAAGTTTTTACCTTTTAGGCAATTGTTGATTGAAAATTGATTTTGACCCATGTAGAGCTTAAAATATGGTTTTCAATGATTTTGGGGCGTGTTTAATGATTGGATATGAGATTTGATTGTGGTGTTATGTTTAGAAACTGATTTTACAAATTACCAAATCAAATTTGAGCAAAAACGGATCAGATCTGAGAATTTTATGAAAATTTTTCATGTTCATGAGTTTTATGAGTTTTTGATGCAAAATCATGATCATGGAATGATTATTGAGATCTGATCATTCAATCATCATTCAATAAGTGTTTTGGAAACCAGTTGAATCAGTTTTAGATGATAAACAACGTTAAATTAAATCATAGCTGGATTTTTTTATAAAAACCCATAAGTTTTGTGTTCATGTTCTTGTGAATTTTGGATTATAATTCGTGTTTTTGGTGTGTTTTGGGTATTGCAAACTTGTTAGGAATCATTCCCTACACAAAACCTCACATTCAGATCATTAAAATTCACACAAACACAAAAAAAAAACCCGATTAGATCATGTTGAACATTCATATTTTGTTTGCTACAGACCAGCACGCGTATGAAGACACGCGTACGTCTCCATACGTGTGTTAAGCATACACGTACGTATGAGCCTGTTTGTTCCATACGTCTGATCTGTGTTCATACTTGTTCCAGTTCCATATGTCTGCTACCCTATGTGTCAGATCTGTTCTCGTATGTGTCAGCAGTTGGTGTTTCATACGTGTACCCAGTATCTTATTCATCTTTTTCATACGGGTCCACTTCCTCATACGTGTCTCAATGTTCATACATCATCAAACTCCCTACGTGTTAAAGTTTTTTATATCATACGTGTCTTTGATTATCATACGTATACCTGAATCTGCTCCTACGTGTGATTCAAGTGATACGTGTTCTAGTCACCCTCATACGTGTGCAGTTTATCACTGAGCAGTCCCATACGTGTCCGTGTCTGTATCTGTTTGGTCAGGTTTGACTCTAACAGGTTTGACTTTATTAGTTTCTCATTCCCGAACACAGTTCGATTATCAGTCATTCATGTAAGAAGTCATAGGTTGGAATCATCTCCTACAACCTATACAACCTCAACCGGCTCCGCAAGTGCAACATCCGTATGTTGTCGCACATGCAACGAATACTCCACAACAAACAAACGCCGTTGTGCCTTATGGTCCGTATCACGGTATCAGGCTCCGTCTCCGCAAGCAGTTCCATCGAACTCTTGGGCTATGGTTTCTACAACTCATCAAGTTCAAAGCGTGCATCAATTGTTAAAAGAGTGACAATGAGACGGGTAGTAGCAATAAGGCTCCCAAGATAGAACACTTAAATGAATATCCGTCTTGTAAAGGAAGGATTCAAAGACAAATTGAAGGGATTGATGTGGAAATATGGTATTGGGTTGAACATCCGCTTCCCAGGGCTATGCAAGAGAACTCCAATATTCCAATGGATATTACTAAGATGAATGATGATAAGAAGAGGAACTACAAGAATGAGAGGAAGACATTCTCAATTCTCACACAAGCACTTCCAAAGGACATCTTGCATCGGTATGAATGCTGTGAGAATGCATATGATCTTTGGAATATGTTAAAACACAGATGTGAAGGAGATGAGAAGAAATTCAAGATCAGACAAGAACAACTCACAAAGGAGTTTGAAGCATTCAGTTACATTGAGACTGAAACGCTTAGAGACATGCAGTCTCGATACTACCATCTCATGACTGAATTGACTAAGTTTGATATTAAACACTCATTTTGAACTAATTGATCGTTTTGCAGATACACTTCCACAGAAATGGATGCACGCGTATGAGAGCTTGTTCACCATGAGAGCCATAAGTGTGTATGGATGCACACGTACGAAAGCTTGTCCACCATGTGTCATTTTTGAAGATTGAAAACTTTTGTGTTTCTTTTGAAAAATTTGAAAACTTAAAGGCTCTTAGTGTGATACGCATACCAAAGTCTCCTGAAAGGGTCATAACATGTGGTCTTTGTCTTTTGATAGGGGTCATGGGTTTCATTTGGGTGGGCCATGGGGACTCGTATCAAGACAAGAATATATAAACAACCGATCTTTGACTCCTATAACCATTAACACCTGAGATTTTTCATTGTTCTTCTAGATTCAGAATCAAAAGGTGAATGTTTTGCTCTTAAAATCAAAGTTTTTCATCCATTATTTCTTTAGTTTGGATCGATTTTATGTTCAAACCAAAAACCGATACAAAAACTGACTAATTACCCTTCGAAATCTTTTCAAAATCAAAAATGGTTTTTGGGGTTTGATTATCGGCCCTTTTAGAACATTTTCTGAAAATTTTGGCTTGTAAAACGATCGAAAACAATAATTTGATGATTTTGAATTCCATACGTGTGGGGTTTTCTTCATACGCCTACAATTGCTTGATACATGTGACTTGTGCACGCGTATGACCTCCATACGTGTGCCTTATCAGATTTTTGGCGATTTTGCAATTTTGATCTGATTTTCGTTTTCTTCGATGTACTTATGTTTCCTGTATGAGCGTTTGCAGATATGGAGTTTGCAATAGGCAAAAAACACAACATTATTGCTCATCTAGACCTGACATCGAAGAATGCCACGGATTATGTAGATATCATCAACTTTTTTAGGCGTTCAAGAATCCTCTACGCCATCTCAACTCTGTATACGCCTTATCTTAGCCACCAGAAGCAATTCTGGGAATCAGCGGTGTTGGATTCCAATCGTGATCCAAAAGCGCTCGTTGGTCGTATAGATGGACGCGAGGTGGTAGTCACTGAACAAAGCATCCGGGAAGCACTTCACTTGAATGATAGAACTGAAGATCCAGTCCGTTTTCCCAAGCGCTTAGTTAGAGGTTTCTTTAAGCGAATCAAGTATGCTGAACCAATCAAGAAAGAACCATATTTGAAGTCTGGGTTGTGCCGTTCTTACCGTTATTTCCTACATATTCTCATTCATTGCATAAGTCCCAGAATCAGCAGTTTCGATGCTTCAAGGAGGACTATTAGCTCAGCTATGGTGGCTCTTATTCTGAACAAGCCCTTCAACTTTTCCGGCATGATATTTTTTCACATGAAAGAAAACCTGAGCACAAAGTACAGGATGGTGGATAAGAGATCTCTTCTTTATCCGAGATTTTTGCAGATGATTTTTGATGCTCAGATTCCCGATTTGCCAAAAGTTGATGGTGATATTTTGAAGCTAGAGCATATGAATGATGTGGGTATGTCTAGAATGAAGACATACAAGAAAAGTTCAGAACCAGCTTTTAAAAGAATCATTGGTCACATCCTTAGAGAAAATTATGCCGAACCGTCACAGGACAACTGGAGACACGAGGATAGTGATTCAGATGTTGAGGATGTAGATCCTGTATCGGATGAAGGAGGAGATGATGATGATGATGAAGAGGGTGGTGGGGCACCTCAGGGGAATCTCCCAAGGCCCAGACTGAACCGTCGTGTTTGTGTGACTGAACCGGTGTCTGCTACTGCTGAACCTGATAAAAGTAGCACAGTTGTTGGTGAACCAGCCTCATCTACTGCCACAGAAGCTGAATCACCTGGATCCCGTCCTAACAAAGGCAAGGGGATAGTTTCTGTTGGCGAAGATCCCACTGCAAAGAAGGCTCCAACAACTGAACAGTCTAAAGAAGGATCTGACAGTGAGGAAACAGAGGATGAAGATCCTGATCCTGAAGCATGTCAGATGAAAAAGTTGGCTAAAGAAAGAAAAGAGCTTGAGTGCCAAAGGCAGGCCTGTGAAGCTGCCGACCTACAGCAACATGTGGCGCTGCAACAGGAAAGAGAAGAACGTGATGATCCGAGCTTTTCGGTGGATTTACAGGAGTTGGATGCTCAACCAGAAGAAGATAGGCTCTCCAGAAAACGGGCAGCTTCTAGCTCGAGTAGTTCTTTGATGAAGCAGCTACCGAACAAAGCCCGAAAAACCTCAATTGCCAAATCTGTTACATTTAAAGAACCAACTCAGCCAACCACCCAATCGGAACAAACCGAAACCACAAAACCCAAAAGAAAAACCAAATCAAGAATAACCAAAGCAACCGCTATCTCAACCGCAACCACCACAATTGCAGAAATCACAACCACAACCACAACCACTTCATTTGCCATCACAACTCCTATTCCCACACCAGTTACCGAACAACCTGCAGTCTTCACTGAGTCAAGCTCAACTGCAGTGTCTGTTCAAACTACCACGTCCACATCTTCTATAGACGCTGAGCTTCATAGATTACTCTCTGAAATCAGAGTCCCTCAGTTCCAAACATCCCAACCAGCTCAACCCACACCCTTCATGCTATCTATTTCACCAGTACCAACCACATCAGATGCTCCATCTCTCCAATCTCAGATTAACAATCTTGTGAGTATGTTACACTTTCAGATTACACAGAATTTGGAAAACCAGAGGAGAATAGCAGAGGCTGAAAACAGAGATCGTCAGTTCCTGACCATAATCAATGAAATAAGGTCAGAAAACCGAAGAATTTTAGCAACACTTGAAGCGGCGATGCAGAAGTTATCCAACAATGAGCAGGAGATCCTTTTACTGACAGAATCACGAGATGATACACGGAATCGTCTTGCCATTGTCGAGTCAGAGAATCAGAAGCTAAAGAAGAAAATTGACAGATATATGAACAAGCATAAGCGACTCACCTCTGAGGATGGTGATGATGATGAGGATGAAGAGGATGATGGGGGAGACGATCACGAGTCTGGTGAAGACCGATCTAGGGATGATGATGATGAGGATCCTGGTACTTATGGTGATGCTGCGACCTGTCAAACGAAAACGGCGAAAGCACAATTCAGGGAAAGGCGTGCAAAGAAAGATCAAGATTAGGGTGGTGGTTCGGGTGCAGGAGAATCTTCCTCGCAGCTCGGACGAACCGAAGAAGATTTACAGGTGTTCAGGGAAGTTGTAGCTTCCAATTCGGTGCCTCTGGAATGGACCGAAATGTACAACAACACGTTTTAGGGTTGTTTAGACGTTATTATAGGCTTAGGGGTATTTTGGGAATTATTTATGTAACATACACCTACTAGTCTCATACATGTGTCACCCACATCTATGAGGGCCATACATGTACCCCCCACATGTATGAAGGCGATAAGTGTGCATGAAAGGGAGGTGTATGAGATCTACTATAAATACCCCATGCCTTAGTCATTTTGTAACTTTTGCCATATTCTAATACAAGTGCAACCCTTTGTGTGTGTTTATGTGTGTGTGCTCTCATATTATTATTATTATTATTATTATTATTATTATTATTATCTCATCCATAAACACTCACCTATAACAACTAACCGGATTGTTGATTCTGCTCTCGATCCGATACGTGCGCGATATTCAATTCTTGTTCGATCCTACAGCTCTTTAAAGTTATGTGCTGCCCTTTTTTTGGTTTGTAATATTAAGCATCTAAAAGGTAGATATTTAGTTTGTGTGCTATTTTTTTTCATCATGATCTATAACCAAATCTACCTTATTTATGCTTCAAATGCTGTAGTTCAACTCTAGTTCTTTAACTGGTTAGCAGTTGGTTCTCCCGAAGATGCTTATGAAGTTGTTGCTGGTGACTCGTTGGACTTTGATGCTTGGACTTCACTCATTTCAGAGGTCGAGAAAACTTACTCGGTGAGCTCTCTTGCGTTATGGCATAGTTAGATATACTTTACATACTATTAATCTTATCTGTAGAATGTAGATCTTATTAAGAATTATCTTTTTATAAAATGACACCTTGACGCCTTGACAGAACAAAATGGATACATGGTCTCATTGTCATTGAAGGCAGTAGAGAGAGAATTGATATTATATGTATTAGCTTGCTGAGATAAACATTGATACAGAAAGTGGGCCAGGGTTTTTATTGCTGAAAGGTCAAACTACTGAACTAGTAAATTTGAAAATCAAGCTATACTGGGAATGGGTTAATAGTTGGCCATAGGATATGTAAGTGTTTTTTAACCTCTTAAATTGCTTTAGTAAATAATTAGGATATTTATTGTTATTATAGTTTTTGCAATCACATCTAATATATTAAGTATACATGAAATTTTAATAACGGAAGACAAAATACACGTGAAGTTTGCTGACTGGTCAACCCAATACAATCTAACCCATTTTGGCATGTCACAATTCAGAGTTTCCATTTGACCTAAATCCAGTTTTGACCTATTACCCAAACCGCTTACCTGCCATTATGCTACATATATACATTGGTATTGCTCTCACCAACTAGAGTGATAGTGTTAAATTCTCTCGGTTTTTTCTGTTTTACGTCTATTTACCAGTTCCAACTAACTAGAATATAATAGTTTATCTGGTTGATATTTTAAGTTAATGTAATTAAAAATTAAAATCACTGCAGGACAACATAAAAGCAATATCATCAGTTTACGAGTCCTTTCTTTCCTGGTTCCCATTGTGTCATGGATATTGGAAGAAGTACGCAGATCACATGGCACGGCTGTGCAATGTGGAGAAGGCTGTTGAAGTATTTGAACAGGCAGTGCAATCTGCAACATATTCTGTTGGATTGTGGGTTGACTATTGTAGCTTCAGTATACATGCTTTTGCTGACCCATTTGACGTTCGCCGGTAACTTCTAAATTCATTATTTTATTTATTAGTTGACAAGTTTTGAGCTATTTCTATCATTACGAAGTTCTGGTGTCACATTCTTGAATAATGATATCATAATAGGATTGTAGGAGTAAGGTAGACTCCATTCTATAATATGGGAGGTGATTTGTACACCACCAAACAGGATCTGTGCACCACTAACGCTTTCTGATTTTATATTTTTACCCTCCTCTCTCTGTTGTCTTCTCTTGTAGCATGAACATAGAATTGTAAACTAAAGGCGTTAATGGTGTTGGTAAAACTAGAAGGTGTTTTTACCCCCCACTTTCTGCTGCCTTTTCGGTAGAGGTGGCCCTTTGACTCGTTCACTTATGAGTGGGTCAGTGATCTCTAGCGAGTTAAAATGAAACAAGCTATATTGCTTACTTTTGTATCAACCAACCTTGATAAGATTTTTCATCTTGTACTTTTTAATTATAATAAACATAAAATGATAGACATAGAGTCCTTTTTACTCGGTTGTCACAGAATTAGAAAAAAGATTTCATTTGTTCTCTTTTACTTTACAGAATATTTGAAAGAGGGCTGTCTTTTGTTGGAAAGGATTTCTTATGTTATAAGTTATGGGATCTGTACATCCGATTTGAGTTAGCTCAGCAGCAATGGAGTTTTCTTGCACGCATACTTATCCGCGCCCTAAAGTTTCCAACTAAGAGTTTACACAAGTATTATGACAAGTATGTCTGCCTTACTTTTAAGTACTTTATCATAACTTTTGTCTTTGCTACAATGGTTCATAGTTATTTCATCTTAGCATATCACGACCTGATTTTAAATTTCTATCTGTATATTTTAGTTTTAAAGAGTTTGCTGCTTTTGTGGAAGAGGATATGTCGTTTTCAAGAAGTTCCATTCTTGAACCATATGTAGCTGATTCAAACATAGAAGCTGACACATCTGACGATGAAATCTATAATGCCATTAAGGAACTCCAAGATTCTTCCAGTGTTGACCTGAGATCAAAGCTCTAAATAAATTAATGGCCATTGCTGAGCTGTATTATTACAGTTCATGTAGATTACATGAAGAAATAGATTACTTCGAGAACTATATGGAGAGGGACTTTTTTAATGTCAGGCCACTTGATGATGAGGACCTACAAAACTGGCATAATTATCTGGATTTCATTGAGAAGCAAGAGGACTTTGACTGGGTATGCTTGAATATTGTGCAGTTGGATACATGACTTGTTAAATAAGATGAAGTAATTATAGCCAATATCTACTTACAGGCTGTAAAAATCTATGAAAGATGCTTAATTCCTTGTGCTAATTATCCTGAGTTCTGGATGCGGTATGTGGAGTTTATGGAATCCAAGGGGGGACGAGAACTAGCAAGCTTTGCTTTGGAGAGGGCGACACAAGTATTTTTGAAGGTTTGTTCTTGAATATAATTTGGCATGTTCTAGAAGTGGCAAAATGGTCTGGTTGGCTGGTTTGGTAGGGTCTAACTGTTAATTATTAATGTACGTGTCGAAACTTGAAACATGTCTGGGTGGGGATAGGTGGAACGCTTTTGAATTTTGTCCAAAGTCCAAACTTTTAGATTTTCTATAACTCCGTGCTTCGGCGCTCTCATGCTAGGCACCTCAAGGCAGTTTCCTTCAGGCACGTGCCTCCGTTTAGGGCACACTTTTGTCCTTTCTTTTATGCAGTCGTCCTCTGTATTTATTTCATATCTCTTCAACACAGTCAGTGCTTCTGCTCTTGGCTGATGCCCTATAAATGTTTTGTTATTTCTTGTTTGGCTTTTTTTTTCTCCTGGTTTAATCTTCCTTTTCTCTTGTTTGGTCTTCTTTCTGTTAGTTGGGCCTGTAAATTGTTGTTACGTTTTAAAGTTTTTACTTGTTTTGGGCTCTAATTTTCTCTTATTCTATCTGCTATCCTGCACAAATATTGTTTTATGAATTATTGTTACTTTATAAATTTTGATATCATTAAGATGGTTTGATTGTTAATATTAGGTTATTTTAGTTGTATTTGGGTAATAGTATTTACTTTCTAAGCATACTGTTTATTTCTTTTAATATATATTATATTTTTATTCACTTTTTTCTTGCGCATTGTGTAGTTGTGTGTGAGCCCTTTGCTCCTTGAGTGCTACTTCGAATACCTTGTTTTATAAGCAGTTAACGTGTTAAATACGATTGCTAAATTTGCATTAATTCAATGCTAGTCTAACCTTTATAATAAAAAGATTTTTGAGGTTTTAGGAATTAGAAATACACTGTATGCACATTTTGACTTGTTTCTTTTTAGCTATCTTTACTCGTTAAACATAACTGAAATCAACCGACTAAAAAGTAAATGAGTTGAAGGTGACACCTCTAGCATGTTAACTATGTAGTTAACTCTATATCTGGTATATCACCGATATATCGGTTATCGGTCATCAACCGATGTATTGGTACCAATATTATCGGCGATATTGACTGATATTTTACCGATATATCACCGATATTCCAATATCAGTTCCTTTCTTCTTAGTTCTTCCATTTGTCTTTCTTCTTATTGTTGCTATTAGTGTTTTAAGTCTTAATTGTTAATTGTTAGTATTAGATTTTAGTGTTTTAAGTCTTTATAAGTTCCTACTTGCTACAATTGTTAGTGTTTTGCAAGTCGCAACAGGTTAATTTGTCAATGGTAGGAGAGTATATTGAATTGTTACTGTTAAATTAGTATATAATATAAATTCTGCATGATAACAAAATTACGGATATCCGACTGATATCTCATCGCGATAACCTATATCTCAATATCGGTCCTTGACCAATATCCGATTTTTTACCGCATTATCGGTCCTTAATCTTCACAAAATTTTGTTTTAGCATACACTATAAGGAACCATTTACAATATGAAGATGATCACTGATCTTTAACAACGTCGCTAGATAAATTGGAAGATAATTTTTGTAAAAATTGAAAATGTTTCTAACATATCATGCGTAGAATTGCGATGTTCGAAAGAGTTTCAAAGCTAGCCTGAGAGAGACTGGATTAATCATTTCACGTTTCTTATATATTTTTTGCAGAATGTGTCAGAGATGCACATTTTCAATGCAAGATTTAGAGAGAAATAGGAGATATTGAGGGAGCTCGTGCTGCATTTCATCTGTGTGTTACAGAGTCTGATTCGTCTATTATTGACTCTGCAATATGTGAGGCTAATATGGAAACACGCCTGGTAAGCAATTGTGAGAATTGTCTTGAGTTTTTCTTAATTGATTGCGACTGAAACCGACTGTTGATACTTGATAATAAACAGGGGAATATGGATACAGCTTTGGGAATTTACGATAAAGCACTCAAATTGGCTGCAGAGAAGCAGAAAATGAGCATTATCCCTATCCTGTATATTCACCTTTTCCGCCTTAAATTTCTGGTATTTAAACTTATAATTCTAGCTACTAAAGGTTATTTAGTTATTATTCATTTGACTATACTTCTTACTACCAATGGATGAAACTCTGGACTTTAGTAACATTCGATGTACAATGCACATAGTACGGTTTTGAAATTGTTATTTCTTAACTCTTTAAATTCTCATTGTTTAATGCTTTGAGGTAAAGTTTCAACCTTTTCTGAATACCTGTTGAATCCTACTGTCACTAAGTAAAAACCTTATATATGATCTTCTTTAAAATGTATCATGAAGTAATGAAGCATCTAGTTGAAGCTAATCAGTTAAGTAATGAAGTAATTTTAACTATATAGTAGTATATACATAATTGGGGCGGGGGGTTGCGAAATGATGAACTTTATTTTTAGCACGGCTGAAAAGCATGTGGTAACATGCTGAGTCATCGGGTTCAAAACTCCCTCTTGCCATTTTGTCTCATTTATATATGATATCTAAACACTTCTAGATTATGGTTGTTGTTATTATGTTATAAGTAAAAAATACGAGTCCTTAATTTTTTTTTTACAAAACTAATTTAAAAAATTGAATCTTGCCTAAATTTTTTATTTCATCTGAAAAAATATATGTTCTTTTTAAAATTTGTAACAACGTACTGGGAAAAGTTACTAGTTATCTACAATTCTACATCTCATTCTAACCTTCCAGTGTTAAGCTTAATGGGCATGCCTCAATTTTTCTTTTTCATCTGAAAGAGTCCAATATATAGTTTTTATGAAGCTTGGTTTTAAAATGCGCGCATGATGCGCGCATGATGCGTGATGCGACCGTTGCGATGCATATTGCGCATCAGGTGGAGCGATGCGAGCAGATTACGTAATGCGCTGGTGATGCGGTGATGCGTGCATGATGCGGTGATGCGCAATATGCGTTCTGATGCGTGCAACACGAAAAATGAAGGGATTTTTTTATTTTCATGCAGCTGTAAAGCATAAAAAAGATATATTAACTAAAAACTTGCCTTGAAAACATGAAGCTTTTTAATTTTATACAACTGTAAAGTGTAAAAAATATATGTTATCTAAAAAGTTGCCTTGAAACTTAGAGTTTTTTAGTTATGTTTGGAGTAAAGGTACACCTTTTCTGATTAGTATTTTGTTTATATTTCTATATGTGTTGTAGAGAGAGAACTTTGCAGATACAAAACTTTTTTCAGAGTTTTTTTTACTTAATCTTACCTTTTAACTGGTTTTTATTTCTTTTATTTTTCATTTTTAGGTTTCTTCATTTGTTTTCTTTGATTATTATAGACTTATAGAGCTTAATTGGTTAAGCATCAAGTTTTTTTTTGTATTCTTTTAATATGTTTTATGTTTTAAATATGATTTATAAGTATGTTTTTGTGTTCGAGTAATAAAAATACAAGAATTATTATGTATAATTATTTTTTTAGTATTTTTAATAACAACCGCATTAAATACATGATGCGCGCGCATCACGCATTGCGCATCGCGCATCGGGTTTTTGTACCAAAACGCATCGGAGCGCATCACGCATTTTAAAACCAAGTTATGAAGTGTTATCAATTTTGCAAGATAGCATATATTAACTGAAGATGTATGTTTATACAGGCATTATAAAACGTTCTCAATTTTCATACAATCCATGTATTACCTAAAAATGTAACACACTGTAATAAAAGACGATTCAAACTGAAGGATGGCCTGTTGTGAACATTTAACAAATTCAAGGGTTATAAATGTAAACGTTTTGTTTTTGGCGGCACCCATGATAGGTTCTGCTAGCAATGCCTATCATCTCCCCCACTTAAGAAGGGGAGATAAGCTTCTTGGTTAAATATACTTTTGGATTGTCATATTCTATAATTGTGTAATGCTCTGTTTGTAGATCACTGGTAATGCAGATGCTGCTATTGACTTGCTAATATCCGGTATTCAGCAAGTGCCTCTTTCTAAATTACTTCTAGAGGTATCTTTATCCTTTTGTTTAAAACAACTGTGGCTTTGTAAATAGTTAAGGTATTAATTCTGAACATGATTACAAAAACATGTTAATAATGATTTTTTTGTCATAAATTCTGTTTTGTTTTATGTATTTAAATATGTTTTGGAGGACTTCTATAATCTTTTTGACTTGTATAACCCAATCGACCCATTTGTAAATGGATTGAAATTGCTAACATTAATTGAAAGTGTTACTAGTGACGACTCACTTAACAACCAGATATTAAATATCTACAAAGACAGGAAATAATGAAGGGAGGTAGTTAGATATAAGGAGGATGGACTAATTGGTCTATTATCTTTGTAGGAATTGATAAATTTTGCAATGATGCACGAAGGATCAAAACATTTGGATGTAGTGGATGACCTTGTCGAAACTGCTATAACTAGTGGATCAGATGGAACCCAAGGCTTAAGCTCCAAAGATCGTGAGGGTTTGTCAAATTTGTATTTGAAGGTTAGATCTTCTATATGAACTATTGAAGTGAAAATCAAGTTATTTAAATTTGATTGTTAACTATGGTCAACATTATTTGATTGTAGTTTGTTGACTACTGTGGAACAAACCATGACATAAGAAAGGCATGGAACCGTCACATAAAATATTTTCCACGTCGCATGAGGAGTACCTCTTTACACAAATACTCTTCCAAAAGGCTTTCAGATGAACCCAAAAAAGCAAGAAAAAAGACACCCCGTCTTGTTTCTAAGCAGCCATCTAGGGTTTATAGTGTTGAGCGTGAAGAACACAATTCGTTGACTTCCAAAAGTCAATCCATCGATCCTCACAAGCCTACAGTCAACCGGTATAATGTAAAGGATAATGACATTTCCTTGAAGAAAAATACCCGTTTTCAGCAACCTGAAGATAATGCAGCTGGAGGATTAGACGGATTAAAACATCAATCTAGAAATCTTTCACCAAACAGTCTACATGTAGCACAAAAAGATGATCAAATCAGAACTGAGCCAGAGAAAGACCATGAACATGAGGATACAACAGACCCTTCTACAGCCGATCAAAATCCTGTTCCGGCCACCGAATCTGCCAAGAAGCAAAACAAAGCAGATGAAGAAATAGACCCACATCAAACTCCTTCACAAAATATGGAAACTTGCGAAACTAATCACATTGAACACGAACCAGAAACAGACGCAGATCAAATTCCTTCACAAAATATGGAAACTTGCAAAAGTAGTCACATTCTTACTGCTTCTGAACATGTGCCAAATGTGCAGCAGCCACAGAAGCCTGCAGCTGCATCCGAACCACATTTGTTCACCCACAATGGTCAACCAGTAGTTCAGTATCCCATGCAAAGTAATGAACCTGGGGTGGTTCAGAACCCACAAGCTTATAATCAAACATGGCAATATCAATACCAGAATCAGCAACAATGGCTGCAAATGCAACAGTACATTCAACAACAACAACAATTTCAACCACAACAGCAGTATCACCAGTTTTATCAACAGCAGGAACAGTACCAGCAGTATTGGCTACAGGTGTACCAGCAGCAGCAACAACAACAATTGCAAGAATATAATATGCAGATGCAACAATACCAGCAGATGCAACAACAAATGCCAAAAGATTTGCATCAGAATCACGTACAACAGTTGCTGTGATGGCAACCCTCATGCGGAATATTAGCCATGATCAACAGGTACGTCTTATTTGAAAAGAGTGTGTATAAAAAGGTGTCTTTAGTATGCAAATATTTTTAGAAAGGCCTTCCAACTGTTAAAAGAAAATGTCAAAAGGGCCACGCCCTACACCAACTTTGGTCTAAAATGACTATCAGGCTCTTGAATTCAATTTAATTTCGCAATTTCTTAAATGAAAGGGTACCAAACTCAGGGTCCTCTACAATTTATTTTACTGCAATATATTTTTAAAAAGTTGAAAAAACCCTATGGGCTTTAGCCCCACATTTTATTGTATAGTTTCAACGTCTTAACTTGTAAAATTTAACCAGTGTCCCTGGACTTCGGTTTTAACAGAAGGTCCCTTCTTTACGGGATGAAACCTCTTAAAACTTAACAAAGAGCTCAATTCGTTTTTGTATGAACAAGTCTTCAGCTTAACAAATAGGACCTTTAGGGTTTCAAAATTTCAGGGATTTAAACATGCAAAATTAAGTCCAAGGACTTGGTGCTAATGTGTTAACTCAAAGCAAGCCCACAGGGTTTTTTCAACAATTGCCCATTATAATAAAAATTGAAAAGTTGCATTGCAGACTTTAGTTTTTATTTTTATGTTTCGATCAGTATACACATTTTGTGCATGCAGCTAGAAAATAATGGTTACCTAGCTTCATGTAGCAACTGCAGTATGGATGTAGTGTGATTCATTGTGATTTATTCGTTTGCATATGATGTTATACCCCATGAGTTTTTTTAGTTGCCATATGAATAATATATATATGTAGAAATGAAAAACAAATCCAATAATAATACAGCTCAACAATTTGTTTAAACTACATTCATTGTCGTAAGCATAGTTGTTAAAAGCTATCCCTCTTGCGCCTAGTCCCATTTTTTAGGCGATGCGTCTGCGCTTTGAGTCGAGGAAATTGCGCTTTAATTATCTAGGTGATGGTTTAGACGCAGATTTCAGCTAGATTCCCAAATTCCGGAGAGTTTCCAGCCAAATTCGTTATGGCTAGATTTCTACTTTTATCTAAGGAAAACTACTTCTTTACACTAATACTTCAATATTTTAAAACTTTTGACACTAACTAGATGAAAATTAGTATTAATTTTAATATATTTTACTTTTATTTCTTTGTTTGCTTTTTATATCTCAGGCCCTCACATTTTTTGCGGCCTCGTGCCTAGGCCCCAGGCAAGGCCTATGCGCCTTGAGTGCGCCTTTGATAACTATGGTCGTAAGTAGCAGATGCGTGTATAATATATAACCATCAACCGATTATCCACTATTAAATACAATTCAGAAATGTTTACTGTATTAGCATTACAAATATATGTATTTTGTTACACTATACTAAACTACATTTTTTAAGGTATGCATGTGCATGTCCCTAAACACCTACTAGATTGGCCCCGTGGCCCCTATACGATTTGGGATATTACATGCTACACACCAAAATTTTGTATACCAACTAATGTTTTTAAAATTTGAACTCCTTTATTTACTTTTCTTATGGTCTTGTTATGCAGGGTCAAGGCTCGATGACACCAAATATGACAATGCCATACACACAGCCAAACCTGTTAATGTGGCGGTCCAA
>JAUTDX010004487.1:0-39690 GCA_030844895.1 Ambrosia x helenae
ATCCGTGAACTATCTAACGAAAACATATCACGGAACCATTACTAGCACTGGTGGTAACACTATTGCCGTGCTAGTAAGGGGTACCCGTTCAAAAACGGTAACGCCCCGTCCCCCTAAGAGTGATTGATGACATGAACAATTTTTTAAAGATCCTAATCTTTTTTTTTTTTTTTTTTTTGTTAAAGAGTAAGATGTTCTTATTGAAATTGGCGTTTAAATTACACTCTTATTTCTGAATAAATAACCTTTGGCTCAAAGTATTAAAAAATCATAATATATACTATCATCATAAAGAATCTAACATATAGAAAAAAAATATGACAATGGAAATTAAGATATGACAACTATTTGAAGGATAAAATAGTAAATAAAGTGAGTTGGAATGCAGGATGTTTATTATAATATTGCAAAAAACACAAAATAAGTAGATGGTCATAGGTTGAGAAAACTCATATAACTTGTCATTACATCGCTTACAACCCAATAACAAAACTCATCTTCATCCTTCATTAATTAACAAAAAGATGGGTTACTGAAATCGATTGTGGTGCCAAAGTTCAAGAAGTTGTTTGATAAGAACAACCTTAAAAAAGCCGCTGCTGCCGAAGCTTGCAAGATCTTCGATGATCTAAGGTATGTTATTAGTTATTTTCTTAAACCATAATTCGAATTAATTAGTTAATAATTACTAATTCTACAAGAGATTAATTTTCTTATGTTATTTAAATAATTCAAACACAGGAAGATTACAACAAAGAATTTGAAGAGAAGAAGGTTGACCTCCAAGCTAAAGTTATTGAAATCTATGAAGCTTCTACCGCTGAAGTTAAGTAAAACATGGTTTGATACTTTTTTTTTTTCGACACTGATTTATCCAAAATTTTAGAATAGTGACAGTAGAAAAAAAATCATGTCCATCAGACACGAAAAATAAAATTAACTCAGTTCATGTTGATTTACAAATTATGTTATCTAAGCTTATGTGTCTTATAGTATGTATGATTTATATTGATATGTGTCAAATAATATAATACGATTATATTTAGTACATGGTTGTGTTTAACGAACGAAAATCTTAACAGGCCGTTGTGAAGGAACGTAAAAGATGGCGCATTGAAAAAGGTGTCTACTGGGGTCGAAAAATTCCTTGAGAACTATCTAAAATAGGTAAATTTTATTCACAAATATAATAGTAAGACGTTCTTTTTCATAAGCAAAAGTTAGTTAAAAAACTACGCAAAACGTGTTAATCGTTGCACTATCTATTTTATAAAATAATCTCCCATGAAATAAAAAAGAACAAATTTTCAATTTTAAGCGTTTAAAAGTTGAAAAGCCTAAAACAAATTAGTTTAAAGATTTTTATATACATCACATACATGCAATTCAGCAATTGTATATAAAAAGTAAAAAATAAAAACTAACTAATGGTGTAAATGAACTGAACAACACTTTTTGTTGTGTAGAATTCCTGGTCAAAACCAGTTTATGAAGCTTGCTCCAAGCTCGGACCAACCTATATCGAGGGACCTATATACTTCGTCTTTGAGAAAGGTGTCAACTTTCATAGTGGTTGAAGAGAAAAAAGAAGAGGAACCACCGGCAGCTGAGCCAGAAGCAGCGGCTCCGGCCGAAGAAACAAGCACCAAAGAGAAGGAGATTGTGGTGGAGGAAGAAAAGAAAGAAGAGGTGGCCGAGGTTGAGAAAACACCCGAACCGAAGACGGAAAAAGCCGAGGAAGTAGCCCCAACCGAGCCAGCAAAGCTTGCTGATCAGGGTTTGTGGTGTGTGGGTTACTTGTAAGAGTGATTTGTGTAAATTAATCAAAGGTTTTGTAAACATATTTTACTTGGACAAATCATGTGTTGTTTTATTCTTTCAATGTTTTGTTGGGTGTATTGATAAATTTGTTGTATAATGTATATTAGTGTTGTAACTTGTAATGTGTATGATTTTTCTTTTTTTTTTTGAAAGGAACATTGTGCATGATATTTAAAGTTGATGAATTACAGTTTATGTTCATTTATTTCTTGCTTTCTTAAAATAATTACACTTGTATAATCAGGTATCCTTCCTCCATAGTGAAACACATTTACCAACTTGCAAAATATACCAAAACTAAATCCATTCTAGTTTTTAAACATCTTAAACTTATATCATATTTGGGATGGTGATCGAAGCAAATCTCATAGACGATGAGTCTCTTAGCGGTAAGTTTAACACCTTAGTCAATCTGATGCACATTAACCAAAACAAGAACGGTGTTGTAAAGATTTGTTTTTAGTTGCCAAATGGAGGCTTCCTATGAGATCACTTATCATGTTATTACTTTTACATGAGCACGCTAAACTCTGGATATTCTTTTCTTCACAGCCAATATGCGCAAAACATTTTTGTGGTGTTTGTGGCAGATCATTTCCTATGAACCCAACATCCCTCATTTCCACGGTCAATTATGGGATTTGCCTAGAGGCTAGAGTGTTACAGATTTTGAGTTTAAGAGTATTATATCTTGCTTCATACAACTGGAAAATTGATTATCGCAGACGATTGAAATAATGTTTTAGTTGTGGATAATAGCCAAACTTCATATTTAAACCTGTTTTAGCCAAGATAATTACATGATGACCAAGTTCGGAAGCAACTTAAGTTTTCTATGGATAAAACAAACAGTATTGGCTGACATGAGGAGCAACGATACAGTTTTTTAAAATGTAATTTTCATTTATATTGTGTTGAGTAACACTTGTGTGACTTGCTTTATACGTAACATGAACGACAACAACACTTAAATTTAATAATAGAAATGAAGCAATGTGTGACGTGATAGTGGGACTAGTCCACAAACACTTCTTAATTGAAAACTGGAAGATATATAAATAGATCGTGATTAGAGGTTGCCCCACGCAATATGTATATCAAAATAGATACATAATATAAATAATTATTAATTCTACATATTATCCAACCAAACTCATCAGAATAATTCTAGGTATGCCAATCAATCAACCATAAGTAATGTTTCTAAACAAAAGAAGATGACAAATATAACATAAGCTTTAGCTTCATCCCGAGATGTTGTTACTTATTCGGTTTTTGTCCATGATAATGTTGGAGATATAGCCTTGACACAACATAAAAGATATATGAGTTAACATCATACATAGCAAGAAATTAAACTGTTACTTATATGAAGTATAACGGATGAAAAAGTTGGTGGAGACTGTTTTTTTACTTAAGAGTTAAATGAAAAGTCAAATGGGTATTTGTTTTTTCTTTTTCACCATTTCAATCATTTTTAACCCTTTTTTTTTAACGGGAATCACTTTATATATAGATATAAAGAGCCAGCTAGGCGCTGGAAACAAAAACAAACACCAAACAGAAACTACAAAAGACTTAAAACATTAAAAGTGGTCCATTGCTCCCAAGTAGGAGCTGGAAGCTTGGTCCTGTGACACATCCAAAGAAATGAGTCCTCCTTTATAGCATCAACCGTCTTCATAACCGGATAAAAGATCGTTCGAACACCATCTCATTCCTTGCAAGCCATATCCTCCAAACCACCGCAACCGATATCGTATATCCCATTCTTTTCCACCTCTTGGACCCCGAGACGACAATATGTAGCTGATCATTTCAGAAGTGGACTTAATCTCATCCTTCCAATCGATTCTCACCCATCTAAGCACATTCCACCAAATCGCCGTAACCCAGATCCCACGATCGCATGATTCACATCCTCCACTTGTAACCTGCATCTAACACAGGAGGAGTCAATAACCTGCACACCTCTTTACACAGTTTCTGAGAGAACCGGGACACGACCACAGACCACTTTCCACATAAAAAATTGGTTTTCAGGGGCGCCCAAGCATTCCACTTGAAAACAGAATCGGGTTCCTGCTCCCAGCTCTTTATCGCAATCTGCAGCCTTAAATCCTTTACCGAGAAGCCCAGGTCTGCATTATCATTCCATTTCTAGCGGTCTGTACCCCCAGGAGAAAGCGAACTTTTAACAGATCCAGCAGCCTTCCCATCTGACTCCATTCGCTGATAGTGTTCTGTAACACCCTGAAAACCCGTTTCGTTTAATTACGCTAATAGGTGGGATCAATATATATACAATATTGAGCCCATTATCAAAAAGGAATATTTTGCGGATAATAAAACGACACATTGACAAGTCTCGTAAATTGCAAACACACGTGGGAACATTATGAGAACTAACTTAATTACTAAAGATCACCTACTTGTACTAAACCGGAGGGCTGAACTTGACAACTAGGCTAAGTTGGAATAAAATGGGGGTTAAGAGTGAAAATGTGTGATAACACACACTCAAATCGTTCTTCACACCATCAAAAACACACACACAAGAACCTCCACCAATTCAGCCCCAAATCATGCCAAAATCGATGGCTTTTCTAAATGCATGATGGAATTCATGATCATATAGTGTTCTAAACGTCATAAGGTAACTCTAGATCCTTTTAAATCATCCAAATCCATGGTATATTGAAGATGATGGTTCTAGGGTTTTATAAAAATGTGGAATTGATGGTTAATATAGGTTGCCCTAGCCTTGGGAGCCTTAAACATGTATAATTTGGTTACAAATCACATTTAATATGTGTCTTTGATTATGTTCATATGAATATGTTAACTTATGAAATTGGGGTTTTAACCTCTAGGTTGAAACCACACATGGTTAGTGGTTTTGTGAGGAGTTGTTATAATGATCAAATTTAGTTAAAATGCCTAAATATCTTGTTATGATAATAATTAGATACATGGCTATATTTTGGATAAACTTAACATGAAAATTAAGTGAATTTGGTGGGTGCACACCAAGTGTTTGATGAAATGCCTCAATAGTTTTGTTTGCAAATTGAGGTGATAACTTGATTTGGGTAATCATGGAATTACCCGCATATAAAACGTGAAACACATGTTTAAAAGATGAATCACACCATACATGAAATGTTTAGCCAAATGATAATTGGGAAAACAAAATAATGGTGTGAATAAACTCATGAGATGTGTTAGTTATTGGATATATGACTAACTAACTAATCTTATGAGTATAGTGAAGGTTGATCTTGTCAAGCTAGGTGCAAGCTTGGAAGGAATGGATCAACGAACTAAACGGGTCAAGCTGATATGAGCCTAAAGTGCAAGTAAATGGGAATGAATACAAGTAAGTTTTACTTACACTAGTAGTCTATAACATGGCTTAAGTGTCGTATATATGTTATAAATCTCATGTATGTATTAAAGGTAAACCCCGAGGGTGAAATGTATTAAATGAGTTGCCTCACATGAACTCATAACAAACAAGGTTTATGACATATATTTGAAACAATGAGTTGTGACCAAATGTGAAATTCATCAAACGTTCAATCAATAATGAGAAGTGGAAAATGATGTTTTAATCCAAATGGAATCAATTGAATGAAATTGTTAAGCATGATGTTAAATGGGTCAAGTTGTATCACTTTAACCATATGTAAAAACTTGTGTAATATAGTACCTTGAACCATGGGTCTAAACGGTCAAATGGTGAACACCATTTGAGTCCAACACTTGATGCTTGTATTCCAAGCGTTAAGATTTAGGAGGTTACACGGATCAAATGGCAAGGTTTTACCATTTGAGTTCTGAGAAAATAATGTGTCTAGTTTATAAAGCACGCAGGTACATGCACTTGCGCACACAAGCTTGATGCTAAGAAGCATGGATGCTAAGCACAAGTTATGGATATGGTTAAGTCCACCCGGTAAGACTGTAGCTAATTAAACGCCTTCGGGCAAGCAAAACAAGAGTATTAAAACTACCCACATGAAGCGTGGTGCAAATCAAGTAAGTTATCTCCCTAACTCTATCTAATGCGTGCAAACGCGCTTAGAATCTACTAAACAAGTGAAAACTTGAGAAAGGATGAAACTCTAAGTCCGGAAGGACTTAGAGGTTTTTAAACAAGTCATTGAGTCAAAAACATTGTATTTGAAACAAGAAGTTTCGCCACGAATGGCTAAATCGAAAGATTTGACCATGAGGGCATTTTGGGATTTAAAGGACTAATAAAGGTTGATTCTAGGAAACTAAGTCATAATGAAACAAATCGGAACAAAAGCTTTTGTTGATCAAGTGTCTAATGACTTGACAATTCAAACGGTATGCAATTTAAGTAGTCAAAAGTGTCTTGTTTGATTCAAGCCCTTAACGGGTCGATTGGGTGAAAATCGATATAAACACTTAAAACTATGAACCCGGGTCATAGCATCATGAACCGGACTATAATTTCAGTCAAACAAAGGTTTATTTAGTCGGCAAGTCAATACTTAGACTTCGGGAATCATCAAATGCAGTTACGACATGATGTCCATGCTTAAAAATCACCAAATTCACATCAAAAGCTGTGAGCGGCCGCTCACAGAGACCGCGCGGCCGCTCACAGAGAACAGCAAGACGGCGCGATCTTTAAAATTGCATATAAAATCGTAGAAAAATCGTTAGGAGGTGTTTCTTTATATGCCTGGAAAGCTCTCGAGCGTAGAATAATTATTATTTGAAAGTCGAAGTAGGATTTTGGGTTTTAGAAGGGTAAAAGCGATCCGAACAGCTGCTGCGCAAAAGTTGCAGCAGTTTGTTCTCCTGATAAAGGGTCGTTTGGCCTAGTTCGTTCCGTATCAACGTGTAATGACTACCATACTAGTTTAAATGTATCATTGACAACCCACTAACCATTCTTTGTGAAATGGTGCTAAGGTAAACAAGTGAAGGAAGTCCCGGAGCAAGGATCAAGTCGCGATAAGAGCCGAACACACCCGATCACTCATCAAGCTTCCGCATTAGAATCTAAGGAACTCCCGTTAAAATGAAACATCTTAGAGTATGTTTTAACTATTAAAATGTAAAAAAAAATTGTGTGAATCAAACATGTATTTGATCTTAATGGGTTGACTTATTATAAAATTCAAAGTTTTAATCGGGAGTGGTTTAAGTAGGGTCCAAACCCGTTTGATTTGGGCGTTGATCGCGTGATTACGGTTAGGGTCTTACATGTTCGGGTTGCTTTCCACTCCAAATCCCAAACATTATTAGCAACCCACATATTCGCCACTAACCCATTTCTGTTTTTCGCCAACTTAAAACATCAGGGAAGCCGTCATTAGCGGCTCATTTAGAAGCCACGCGTCTTTCCAAAAACGGACTTTTTTGCCATCACCAACCGATGCTTTCAGACACTCCTCGATCTTAATTCCCTTCTTGGCAAGCACTTTCCCCATATTCCCGATATCGTTCCAAATTCCCACAATAGATTTTTTCACAGGAACCATCATTTTGTCCTGCTCAGTCTTATGAATAGCTTGAATAACCGAAACCCAAAGCTGATTAGGATCCTCTCTAAGCCTCCACCACCATTTAGTTAGCATCGCGAGATTAAGCTCCTCGATGCCACCACCCCACCCCACCCCACCACAAGCCTTTGGCTTGGTGACTTTGTTCCATCGGACCCATCGAATCTTGTTTCGACTACTTGAAATATCCCAAACAAAGTCTCTCCTAATGCTCTCCATTTTTTTATAACACCTTTAGGGGCTGGAAATAGAGACAGATAATACGAGGGCAAGCTACCCAAAACTGCTTTGGCAAGCGTCACTCTACCCGCAAACGACAACTGTCTAGTCTTCCACATCGACAATTTTTGGTGAAACTTATCGACAACCGGCTGCCAGAATTTGATTCTCTTCATATTCGCTCCCACCGGGATCCCTAAGTAGTCAAAAGGAAATGAACCGGCTTCACACCCAAAGTATCTAGCAAACCGAGAGACCTCCCTGTCTACGACACCAACCCGAATAATTTGCACTTCGCTTGGTTAACTTTGAGGCCTGAAATTAAATACAAGCATCTAAGGAACCTCTTAAGACTAGTCACATTATTTCTAGACCATTCGCCTACGAAGACGACATCATCCGCGTAACACAAGTGAGACAAGTAGGGGCCACCATTGGGGAGTTTTACACCAGTATACAGCACAAGGTCGGTTGCTTTTCTCATCAACATATTAATAGTTTCCATAGCGAGGATGAATAGGAAAGAGGATAGGGGTCCCCTTGTCTTAGGCCTCTTTTATAATTAAACTCTCCCGAGGGGGAGCCGTTAACCAGGACCGAACCCCGACCCGATGATAAACACCCTTTCATCCATTCCAGCCACTTGGCTGGGAAATCCATGAACTTCAAAGTGTTTAAAAGGAACTTCCAATTGAGCGAGTCGTAGGCTCTTTGGAAGTCCACTTTAAACACCATGAGCTTCGTCTTACTCCTTTTTGCCCATGATACAACTTCACTAAGCATTAGCGGCTGTCAAGATGTTACGTCCGCCCACAAACGCAGATTGAGTCGGTCCAATCAAACCGTTCACCACCCCTTTAAGCCTAGACGATAGTACCTTAGATATGATCTTATAAAGGGAACCCACAAGAGATATCGGCCTGTAGTCCAGGAAATCTATGGGGTCTGACTTTTTCGGGATGAGCGAAATGAACGAGGCATTACTTCCCTGGCTTATAGCACCAGATCCGAAGAAAACATCCATCAAAGCTTTAACCGCCAGCTTCAAGTGGGACCAATACAATTTAAAAATTTCAGCGTGAACCCATCGGGCCGGGGCTTTCCCACCATCACACTCCTTAACCGCCAACCATATTTGCTCCAACGAGAAAGGAGTTATAAGAGCAGCCCCTTGCTATTCCGAAATAGTCGGAAAACCCAATTCTCTAACGTAGGTCTCCTTCTAATTGGTTCAGCAAATTGGCTCTTGAACCACTTCCTAAACTCCTCCTTAATTAGCTCTGGCTCGCAAATCCGGTTTCCATTAATGTACTGATTCTATTTCGGGCTTTGTTGATGTTACTGGTCTTGTGGAAGGACTTCGAGTTCTCATCTTCGAATTTTATCCACTTAATCCTCGCCTTTTGTTGTAAATCCCAGGCTTTGGCCTTTTCATGATCTTTTAGTTTGACCCTTAAAGCGACTCTCAACTTTCTCTCTTCAAGAGAAAGGCTTGCGCAAATAGCCTTTTGTTCAAGGGTCTCAACTTCTTTAGTCGTCTCTAAATAGATCCTATCCTCCTCTAGCCGCTTATCCGCACGCCACTTTTTAATCTCATACTTAAACTTTTTAAGAAGGTTCCCAAGCACCAAATCTACCCTGCCCTCCATAACCTGATCTGCCAACACAGACTTGACAATCTCCTCCACCTCCTTAGAGCCAGCCCATGAATTGAAAATTTTTAACGGGATCGGTCCGAAGTCGACATCATCATAGACCAGAGTAACAGGACAATGATCAGATAGGCCTTTGTTTAGAACCGAGAACCTAGCCGAGGGCCATGAAGACATGAACGCCTCGGAGACCAAGGCTCTATCCAGCTTGCTGAATTTGACCTGCTCATTGTCCGAAATGTACGTCGCCATTCATATTGTACTCCAACCAGCCCAATCTGCAAATAAAATCATTAAAACAAGCTGTTGCTCGGTGATCGAACATCGAGTTGGCCCTTTCCTCAGCCTTTCTAACATCATTGAAATCCCCGATAGCCAACCACATCCCCGGAATCTGGCCACAAATCTCCTCAATCCTGTCCCACAAACTTCTCCTTTCCGCCGGGTCATTCGGGGCATGGATATTCAGAACATTTAACTGATCCTCACTTCCTTTCACAAAACCAGAGATAATAAGGTAATTAAAACCTTTTATAACCGCATTTTTAGAGAATAACCCCGGGTCCCATAAAGACACAAGGCCCCCGATCTACCCAAAGCGTCTACCGACTCCACCTCCATTGGCGTTCTGTCCCAGAGACGAGATCAAAACCCATCTTGAACCTGTGCAAGGTGGGTTTCTTGCAAATTCAGATTGTTCTCCCTCTTCAGCTTACGAACCCACCCATGTTTCTCCACATCCACAACCCCCCTAATATTAAGAGATAAATAATTCATAAGGACTTACGGATCTCCAATTCCCCACGGACCATCTTTGAGACATGACTGTCAAAGCCATCAAGCTCTATACCCAGCTTTTCTACAAATATTAGAGTTTCTCCCACCTCTTGTTCCATATCGGAGAAATCATCTTCGAACTCATCTTCTGAATCACCGCTGCTAACCTGGTCCTGGAACTTTGAAGTAACCTCAGTTTCACCGCCCCTGGCTTGAGCCATTTTAGCTTGTCTCATTTCCTCAGCCACTAATTGAATGGCTTCTTCTATATTAAATGGGTCCGATTCAGCCGCCACGTTAAGATCTGGGTAATATATTGATGGGCCTCCAAAGAATCTTCAAGACCATCTGGTGGGCTCAGAACAATGGTCATTACTCACCCCAGAATCTTTAATAAAATCAGTAGGCCCACTACCCATAATAACTAAATTATCCGCAGACATCCTCGAGTCAACGACTGGGCCCCTTTCTATCGAGTCCCGTGCCGACATCGGAACCCTACACTGATCATCATCATGCACCTTGGAACACTCAACCATTTCCCCCATGCTACCCATTGAAAATGTTTCATCTCCTAACGGCTCAACTTCCTCCGTCGTGCAGTTACACACCACCACTGACTTCAGTTTCTGCTTCCCTGCGTTCGGCTGAACCATCTCAAAAACATTCTCTGGATCAACTTTGCTGCTAGGCATGGCTACAACAGACTTGATATTGGGTCTACTTGCTCCCATTGGAACCACCGGAGCCCAAGGATGCTCAAACTCTTCCACCCAAACTGTACACCTTTTATTTTTCCAGGAGACTTGCACTTCCGAAGAGATCTTTCTACCCGACTGCACAACAACCGCCATAACATTCTCCTAAAGCTCCCTATCTTCCAATGAGGCACTGGACCTAACCACCAACCTACCACACCCCTCGCCAATCCGGTTGAAAACTTGCCTGTCCCACAAACATAATGGCATCCCTGTAACTTTAATCCATGCAATTCTTTCGAAGGTGTTCATGTTCGCATCCCACATGTACAGCCGTGAGAACCAGTTACCCCAAACACCAAAATCGTCGCTTAAAAACTTCTCAGCATCAGCACAAGAAAAGAAGTTTAACATCATCTTCATACCCCCCATATATCTTAATTGGAAATCATGGTGTTGCACTGCCAGACAAAAGGACTGGAGGTCTTCCAACAACTTGAACTCCTTGACTTCCCCTATAAGAGACTTGCACTCCCAGCTTTTCTTAACCTCTGTAACCAGCGGAGGTAACTCAATCCCAAACCTGATGATAATTATAATTTACCAGGAAAAATAAAATTACATACTAATTTAATGAAATCAATTGCTGAAATCTTTTCCTCCACTTTATACAAATGATCTTTTTCTTTGTTCCCCTATGTGTGTTTATATATGTTTCTTTTCAAATATAAGGCATGAAACGGCTCTTATTACCATTGTGTACGTGTCATAAAAATATAAATATTTAATTTTTTTAGTCCATGTGTTTTGGTGATTTAACTATTTAAGTCTAAAATCAAAATTTTTAACATCCTGATTACTTATGTTATCATTTTGATAACCCTCTGAGTCCAAATTACTAACGTCGTCCAAGTGGTTTGTTAACTCAAAGAGTATTTCAGCCATTTACACCAAAAGTACAAGCCTACAATGCGCGAAGTATCTACACATTAATTTTACCCATTTTATAATTATTATTAGGAAAATTGGATTTTAATAATCCCACCAGTCCCACCTTTTAGCTTATTTTTCCCATTTCACCCCCATTAACTCACACTAATGTCGTTAGCTAAAACTTACGATTCTAGGTGATTATTCACTGGATTTGGAAAAGGGAATCGAGACGATGATATTGGTATGTTCAATTGCAGAAATGAGCATGGTTTGATGGTTTAATCGTTGGTTTCGGTTATCCCCTCCGACGAGAACATCAACCTGAACCCATCAAACCATGCGCATTTCTGCAATTGAGCATACATATAATCGTCTCGATTCCCTCTTTCAAATCCGATGAATGATCGCATATAATTGTGAGTTTTAGCTAACGGAGTTAGTGTGACTTAACGGGGGGTGCAATTAAAAAAATAAATTAAAAGGTGGGAGTGTTGGGAAGAATAAACTCAGATGGTATTATTATTGGCCAACAACAAAAATGTGAGATTATTAAAATCCAATTTTCTTTATTATTATATATCTTATATGTATTATTATTATTATTGTTATTATTATTATTATTATTATTATTATTATTATTATATAAACTCGGTTGGAGACTCGTGAACTTCAGGGTTGAATAAACGATAAAATGAATTTGAGTAAAATGTTTTTTCATCCCTGAGGTTTGGCCACTTTTGTGACTTTCGTCCAAAAGAATTTTGTTTCCGCATCTGTCCTCAAGATTTCAAAATCTTGTCGTTTCCATCCAACTTGTTAACTCCATCCATTTTTAAACGGTATTTTCGTCTTTTTACCCATTTGTTACATATAAATACAAACACTAAATAAAAAATGATAATTATCTCCCCCCCCCCCCCATCAACCAAACATCACCTCCACCATCAACTAAACACTACCTCCTCCTCCACCATCATCAACCAAACACTATCACCACCACACCTGCAACTCAAATACATCCACCGTCAACACTCAAAAACAAACGAACACTTGCACCACCACCATACCTGCAACTTAAATAAATCCACTGGATATATCCAAACCACCACTATCACCACCATGCCACCATTAACCCACCGCCACACCACACCACACCAAACCACATCATCCCAAAACCACCAACCCACTACTGCCATAACCGCCAAACCACCATCACTCAACACCAAACAACCCTATGACCACCGTTGCACCACATCCATCTTTGTGTCTTTACTCCAAAATTTTTTCTCAACACGTTCATCAGACCACGATATAAGTTGAACATCAAAAACCTTCACCTGTGTTTGTGGTGTTTTATAACACTGTCCACTCTTAAAAACTTCTTCAATATTTTCAGCAAGCGACGCAGTGATTGGGTGATGTGCCATCATTTACATATATAAAAACATGCATAGTTAGTCTCAGAATAGGGCAAAATTGGGCTTAAATTGATAATTAAATCTACTTAGTCGTTCCTAATTGTGTTTCTCAGGGAATTGGAGCTCCAACCCGAAAGTAGGTGATTTCGGTTAAAAACATCTAAAACCGGAGATTCTTGGAAATACGAGATGCGAAGCATGTTTCAAAGATGTGTAAAGACATTCTCGGGGCTTAATTGATGATAAAATTGACCCGGGGTTGACCAAGCACGCCCATGCTTACTTGTACGGAGGTGTCACACACTAGAAAACAAATCAAGACAAATCAACCAACTTAGGGAACAAGAAACAGGGTTTGTTAACAAGCACGCGCCGTGCTCACCCTTGGGCACGCCCGTGCACGACCTTAAGTACAGACAAGACAGATTCTGCAGCAACTGAACGTACGTGGGGCAGGTGTACGGTCGTGCATCACTATTAAGCATGCCCGTGCTTGACCTGGCGGGTCTATAAATAGCAAGCTCAACTCAATCATTAAGTGTTCCTTCTCGTGCCTTCAAGTGCCATATTAGGCTGACTTCCAAACTTTTTCCAAAGATCTTGGGTTCTTTTAGGAGGCCTTAGGGCCATCCTAACATCCCACCAAGGTTAGGATTCATCCTACCTTGATTATCTTGGCCGATAATGGAATCGTATGAGTAGTTACATGCAATAAAACATCGAGGGTCGTGAGGATCACATTTGAGGCCTAGGATCAAGGAGGTTGAAGGCTTGTCTATGAGTTGGAGAAATCCACGTTCTTGTGTTGATTATCTATTATGTTTGTATCCATCTAGTATTTTCCGAACCTATTAGATTCGTTAGACTTTTATATTATTAGTAGTTTATTTTTAGTTATTTGGTGTGTTTATCTTCTTAACTAATTCTTGTTTGTTTATCTTTTTGACAGGTTCAAATAGTGATTAACTTAACAAACCTAAAATCAACCTAAAACTTAACTTACAAAACAAGCTATCATGGGGTTCGTACGGCTTCTGGTAGTCTCGAGCTAGATCCAAGACAAGGAAAGTAGTGAGATAGATCCTTTGGGTTTCTGATATCCAAACTGAGTTCTAAGCAATGGCTTCTGAAGTGGATCAGATCCGGGTGACAAGTTTCTGGTTCTTACCAGATGTGTGAGTGACTTTCTTGGCTAAGGGATGACTCCCTACGGGTGCACCAGTGATCTTCGGATTGCACACATTTAGGATTATGTTCCACCTTTATTAAGGATTTTATTTACAAGACTCGGGGGTTAAGGGTTGAACTTGTTAAGTCATATAATCACTAAACCAAACTTATATTTAATTGATCACTAAATATTTAAGGTGTCACTTTTAAAGGTAAATAAAACAAAAATACTTTATCCAGCTCTCGTTAGTACAATGCCGTTAACTTCTTAGAGGTTCCCCATCATACAAGTTGATGGTAGGTCAGATCCTTCGGTACGGAAAACAAGAGTTGGGAGAGGTGGAAGGAATTCCTGGTTGGAATTAAGCCTCTACATAAATTTAAGAAGGTAAATTGGAGAACCCAATGCTTAAACGAGTGGCTTGGTGGTGGTTTGGGAAGTGCCTAAAAAAGCAGGACTCAAGCTTTCCAAAAACCTACACGGCTAGTGTGAGTTAGGTAACACCACACTGTCAACCAAAAGAAGACCGACTTAAGGGCCAACAGTCCGAAGACACCTTTATGGGGACTCGCACACTTCCCTTGTCGTGACCCATAGAGTTTCCAGAACGTCATCCCTTGTTTATTTCTTTTCTCATCCCCAACTCTGAAGGGACCCTTAAAGCCGTTCTCCTCACCAATGATTAAAACTACTACTACTTTCAATATAATTTGCCTACTTATTTAGAGGGTCCCCAAGATGTACATGTCTTTTATCCCTGCTATATGTATCTTTTCATTTTAAAACCAGAACCTTTTCAAAAACTATTTTCTTTTAGAACCTCTCCATTTTATTTTTCAGAACCCGATTAATTAAAGTGATAAAAAGTTGAGTAGGGGAAAGTGTGTTCTTTGGAATACAATACTCGGTATTAACCCTAGAACCTATACTATACATGTCAGGTTCTCTGCCTATGTGTTGGTTTTAGTTTCTAAGTAATTATCATTTACTTATAAATTTAAAACTTGTTAATGGTTTAGTAAAAATTCATCTTTTTCCCAAAACCAATGTTTTGAAATTAAAACACCAAAGTTTTTGACACCAGGAAAAAAGATATTTTTGTAATTACTAAAACCAGACGCTATCATTAGGCTTAGTGTTAGTCGTTGGATGGAATTGCTATCCTCCCACTCTTCCTAACTTTTTATTTTAAACCAAGATTAGTGGTTCCGATATTGTGTTTGTAAACTTTTCACCGGTATATTTTTTAGCTATCCTCCCACTCCTAACTTTTAATTGTAAACCACAGTCAATATAAGTAATTAAAAGACGAATAAGGGAATAAAACTTTCCAATATATAATACAAATGCAAAGCACACTTTATAGAATATCTAAAACATAAGTTTCTTGATCCCCTGAACAAGGTTTAAATGAAAACCTCTATTATTTGAAGAAACCCATGTAAACCTCATCATAGCTAATATTCATTGTTGGTGCGTCTATGCTAAATCCTGCCTAATCCACTCATCAAAACAACATAACAAAAGAACAAAAATACTAAAATATGGTTGTATACTAATATCAGCACACTAAACTCCTGTTTGGAAAATTAGGAATCAGGTATAGGTATATACCATACATATATGTAATAACTTCAGCAACATCTACAAGATACTACATCAAAACATGTATATGGTTTCGACATCTGCTCTAGCTCAAGCGCACGTGGCAGCGGTTCCATGGTGTAGATGCTTGTTCTTGCAAAGCAAAAGTTGTACACATTTCTGCAGGCTCCTTTACTAAATGGGTATACTCTTTCTGGGATCATTCTGCACATTAGTTTCAAGTGTTAGGGTATGTATTTAATGTTTAGATAAACAAGTTCTACCAGTAGCCGTGTATTTATGTGTTTATCTATTTATTTGTATCGCACATCCGTTCATTAATTGCCCATTATTTGATTATGATTATACATAATCACAGGGTCACTTTTAAATTTACTTGTTTGCATTCATTGATAACAAAGTTACACTTGGTTCCATTTTATTGTCATTTGTTTATTGTCTGTAATACCATCTTTGTTAGCAAAACCACTAGATGTATGCAAGTTTTAATGTCATACCTGTCTATAAAAATAAGATGTTCCAGCCTATTAATGTTACTCGATTTAGCGTATACATGCCAAAGAAATATCTCATTAGTCAACTAAACTCACCTCATATATGGTATTCTCCGTCGTCTAAGTACCTCATAGGTGGTCTGATTTGTCAGAACTAGATAGCTGCAAATACAGATAAAGAGCAAATTCATGTGGATGCATGATCAAGAGACGTGTGTATACATATACATACGTGCATATATATAGAGGTTCGTTCCATACATAACCAACTTTAAGTAGAGAATGACACGGAGATGAATATTTAAAAAAGCAATTTCAAGAACAAAAACTTACGTATGGAATAGAAGAAGGAGAAGAAAAAACATTAATGCAACGATCAATGCAGATATTACAATGATCATGATCGCATCCACCCACCTGAATGAAATAAGCAAATCTCACGATCCCTCTTTATTTAAAACAAGTGAAAAATGAGTATACGATATTGAATAACAAGAAACCATATATTAGAAGTCTTTTACACTCTTTTTCACTCATTTCAAGTGATAAGGAGTCAAAAAGAAAAACATACCATGCCCTTTCACTATGAGCTGGTAGGTTTTTGATATACAAAAAGCCAGTCCAACTACATACGGCAGTTTGCTCAAGAATGTACCACCTGCCAATCATTTAATCAAAGAAAAATATACAGTAAAAACTAAAAAGAATTACAAAACATATATACTAAGAACTTTTAAGTGGTCAATAATAAGTATAAATTACAAACCAAAATCGACAGTGGTTGCCTTGGCCGATGCATGTTCCCAGCCAAATACAATGGTGATCAAACTGAAGAACACATCTGTTACAATCATGGCAATGCTTTGTCCTTGGAGGCTGCGTTAAAGTTTCACAAGGGTCATAAATTTGACGGTTAAAATCTCAGGTTTGCTATGAAAAAGATTACATATCACATAGAGATGTGAACTAGAACTACACTAAAATGGATGATGAACTAAAAATGGCTCATGTACCAACAGCAGATGATGGGCAACAACTATGCGCATATCAGTGAAAATATAAATTTGAACATTTTAACATAAACTTGATTCAACAGGGTAGCAAGACTCAAGAGCAACAACCTTTTTAAAATCTCGAGTCATCATGCAGTTGAGATATCAATGTAATCAGAGCCTAAGAGGTAACAAAGTGTTTTAATATATTATTCTATATGAATAATGAATGTACAGGGGATGTATAGAAGATGGAATACAGCCTAAACTAAACCCTATCTAACAGTCAACAACAAAATCAAGTACGTCACACAAATAAAGATACATAGAAGTGATGTACCTGCACAACATGACAGTACGGGCACGTGTAATCCCTGAAACAAACAAACTATGTCAATAAGAGAGTTACTCTTCTTGCCAATTTAACCTTTTGGTGATAGTATTAATTAGGAATAAAGGATACACCGAAATATTCAAAAAAATGAGTAGGTTCTGAGGAATTTTTGTCACTATACAACACAATATGTAGGAAAAAGATTTAAAGTGGAATGTTCGCATTTCAACAAATTAGCAGTTCCCGTAGAGATATCAGCTCAATGGGAATAAACGAAACCAAACTGATACTTGGGTAGCAAGTAGCCCAGAAATGTTGTTTCAATACTTGGGTGACAACAATGTAACCTTTTAGATACTTGGGAGACCTAGGTATAAATTATCCAACTACCAAGCCATGTCAATATTTTTTTAGGAAAACTGTTGCTCACTGTTCGAAAGAAAACTTTAGAGCCTAGACTACTATCCATTTTGTAATTTGATACAATAAAGGCATCACTGTGCCATATAAATTTCAGATGCTACATGGACTAATATATTAAACTTTATGAAAATGCCGAACGGGAAATGCATGACAACATAAATCAAATAGCTACCTAACAGATGCTCCAGGTGGGTACATGTCCATCACCAGATTTGTCCAATTTATTGGGTTATTCCCTAAAAGATTTTGCCCCAACTGGTTTCCTTCTATTGTCACAACTGCACTGCCATCAACATACAAAACAGATACCACCACTAGAAATTGTCATTATTTTCTTAAAACACGGAATAACTACATCCATTCTAATAGAAGTGATTCATTGTAGCAAGTAAGGAAAATTTGAACGTACTTTGAGATTTCTGATGCCCTTAACGAGGCTTCTGTGCTGGCATATTCTCTCATTGCATCAATCACGTACCTAAGAAGCTACAAAACTGTTACACAAAAAGCTAATCGATTCTATTGTCGGTAAGGCACAAGCTAAAGATTATATTTCATATGCCTTTAAAAACAAAATCCAAACAGTTCATCACATACCCTGGAGAAGAACCAGAAGTAAAGTAATACTGAACTAAAGTAGCAACAACCAACAACAAATAGATCAATGTGTACCTGCAAAATTTAAGGTGAGTCGGTTAAAAAGGTGTAACGGTTACACGTATAATTGTATAAGAGAATAGAGAAACATGTTATGGTTCATAATTAGAGGTAGGGCTGTCAACAAGTCAAGTGGCTTAGCTCATTTATCTTCATGAGTGGAAATGTTGAACTTGAGCTCGGCTCGTCAAATGCTCGAACTAGCTCGCTTATTTTTTAAATTTTAAAGTATTTTTTATTTTGTATTTTATACACATGCTGTATATATGAAAACAAAAAAAAACAATATTTTTTAACATACACAATGCAGAATTTATAATTGGAAAATCACCAAAATAAACATTGGAGACATCTAGGTTTAGGGAACTCACACAAAACAAGCAATTTCAGAGGACACGCGTAGGAAGTGTCTAGGTTTAGGAAACTCACGTCTAGTCTAAAAATTCCTGGGGCTCACACTCGGGTGATCACACCTCCAAGTTGGGGAAGTGTCTAAGCCTAGCCTTTTCCACACGATTTTAAAATTGGCATAAATTTTTCATATGATAATATATTTATATTTTTTATATACACCAAATTAAAGAGAATCTAAGCCTAGCCTATTCCTTTATTCTTTTCGACGACAATTTTTAACCGGCATAACTTTTTCATACAATAATATTTTTTTAAAATACTATCGTATGAAAAAGTTATATGCCCGTTCGAAAACCATTGTGGAAAAGGAAAAGGCCAGTCCTATACGCTTCCTACACACGTCTTCCTCTAAAGTTGCTTGTATTGCATGAGTCCCCTAAACCCTTGGTCAATCTTCATTTTGGTGATTTCCCCATTTATACAATTCATAAATATTAAAACTCGGGCTTTCGTTTAAATTAGCCAAACAATCAAGCTACCTTAAGTCTTAACTAGAATTCTACTCACTAACAAACCGAGCCAACTTCGAGCAAGCTTTATAGACCAATCTTTTTTAGCAGCCCTAATTATAATTATAAGTAACAACAAATACCAAGGTTGTTCTTTTGTGTTATCTCTGAACTCTTCAACAAAAATAAAGAGAAAACCAACGAGGATTATATGCAGTGCTACTAAACCCAGTCTCAAACAGAACACAGACCTTTTAACTGCAAACACAATTACCAACACCATTGAATTAATATACACACAATTAATTAATTAATAACGTAAACAAAGCATAAGAAGATATTATAAGTGAAGAATGTAATAATGTTACTACCGGGATCGGAGAGACAGGGGAAGAGGTTGAAGCATTGTTCGGTGAATGGAACCGACGGGTCGCAACAACCCGTTTTCTCCATTCGGGTAAATGAAGTGAAACAGAAACCCTAGAAAGCTTTTGCTTTTGATGAGTAACAAACACTCGATAGTTCTAGACATAATGTAACTGTCACGAATCTCACTGCGCCACGTCATTTCAATCTCAAACTAGTCTAAAGTAGCCTAAACACGAAAACGTCTAGCCTAAACATTTCTTAAAAAGTAGAAGAGAGAGAGAGATGGAAATCGGCGAGGGAATGCCGAGAATTGTAGCCGACCATGACGGGCCGGTGTAGCTGAATTCATGAAACCGAATACGCCCCGACCTCCCTTAGCTTGTTTTCCATGTAACAACAAAATTATAAATTAAATTTTGATTAAAGAAAAATCTTACTTTTTTTAACAGCAAGGAACGATGTGTCAACCACCGTGATATCGAAAGTTGTGGCCAAGGTCGACTACTCAATTGTCAATGTCTTCATATTCTCAGCATGAAAAGCAAAAGCTTAGCCTTGCTTGTTGTATTGCCAACACTAATGACCTACCACATGGCAAGAGATGGTGCATGTCAACGTGCCGCGAGATGCCAATGGTTGTCGAGTGGGTTTGTCGAACCCACTCCCACCACCCTTAAATATTACATAAACTAGTGGGATTCCCCGCATTTACAAGGTTAGAAGTCGGTAGGCATTGGTTCGTTATAGTACAAGCTAAAGTTTGATTTCGACAACTTGTACATTGGTATTCACATTGTGGAAGACATTGACGTTGAAGCGCCGTTAAGAATAAGTAAGTCGCAATGATGAAATCAGAATTTTACAAATTGTTATGTTTTAAATGTTGTAAGAGGAAAAGAACGTAAAAAATAGAAACATTCAAATAGCTTTGATAGTTTGTACTTCGATGACTTGTACAGTATTAAGCACTGAAGACGTTAATCTTGAATTAAGAGATAAAATCAAGACGGGTTATAGATAATTCTTGGTGAATTATTTATTATGTCTTTTATATTTAATTAGGGATAATTATTGGTTTAACTAGATAGGTTTATCTAGTTGGTTTATTTTATTATTTAAAATAGAGTTAGAGTTGGGTTAGAATTAGTATGCTATTAGTATAAATAGATGGTTAGATCTATTGTATTGGGTGTGCTTTGGTTGATAATAAAAAGAGTCGAACGAGTTCGTTCAATCTCGTGTGTTTTGTGTTCGATCAAAGGGTCTGATTTTCCAACAATTGGTATCAGAGCTTGGCGGTTTTGAGAGTCGTTTTCCAACAAGGGGAGCAGCCCCTCGGGGTTGCAACAGTGTGAAATCGCCTGGTGTTAGTCGGTGAAAAAAAAAAGCAGGAATTTAGGTTGGTGTGATGTTTCTAAAGGGTGAGATGCTTTTGGCTAGAATAAAATTCCAGCGTAACAAGGATGATCAACACCAATGGTTCATCAGTAGAACATGGTGTGATGTTTCGAAATTAGTTGAATTAAAATTATTAAATCCAACAGTGGCGCATGGATTGTTTTAAAGGAATATGTGTTAATATTCACATGGGAATCAAATATGCGTAGGTGGATTTTTAGTTTTTGGTCAACGAAAGAAAAGGGGAAGCACCATGAAGCAGCAGGTTTCGTGGTGACCGAGAAGCCGGAAGCTCAACCTGAAAAAACCAACGGGCATGTCGCGGGAAAAACGATAGAGCGAGGAGCTACGGAATTCGTTTGGCGACCGAAAAGACGGAATAACGAGATGTTATTGTCTTTGTTGGTGGTTGATATTAGTGGGACGATAAATGGCCGATTCGTAGTGGTTTAGTGACAAACCAATAAAGGTTAGGGTTGTTAACATGTTGTTTACGGAGAACGGTGGTTCAGGTCGACCAGTGTCATGGGAAAACGGTGGTGACAGGTGATCAGTTCAGTTCGGTTCCGTGGTGATGAACTTCATAGCACTAGCATATTTCAATCCAGGTGAGATCAAGACCCGGTCCTTCCCGCCAAGGATAAGAACGGAGTAACCGGTGTAGGTTGTTCTTTTTGGCAGATGTAACTGATCGGATGTGCGGATAGACGGACGGAAGAAGATTCGTCAAAGTGGGGTGCTTTGAATCTTGTCGTGTCTAGCAAGGAAAGAAGAAAACGGAAGAAGCGGGGAGCTTGTTTTTTTCTTTGATCGGTGGTCAAGAACGGGGTAGTTCTGGTGACCCGGGAAGAGGGATATATGAATCTTGGTCAAGGAATTGAAGTTGTCTGTAAAGGTGCGGATGTGAAGAATCGGGCCAATTCAAGATTAAGGGGGAGAATGAAGACGTTAATCTTGAATTAAGAGATAAAATCAAGACGGGTTATAGATAATTCTTGGTGAATTATTTATTATGTCTTTTATATTTAATTAGGGATAATTATTGGTTTAACTAGATAGGTTTATCTAGTTGGTTTATTTTATTATTTAAAATAGAGTTAGAGTTGGGTTAGAATTTGTATGCTATTAGTATAAATAGATGGTTAGATCTATTGTATTGGGTGTGCTTTGGTTGATAATAAAAAGAGTCGAACGAGTTCGTTCAATCTCGTGTGTTTTGTGTTCGATCAAAGGGTCTGATTTTCCAACAAGCACAATTAAATTTCGAATAAAATTTACATCGAAACACGGAAAAAAAATGAATACTTTGCCTCGGTACACTAAACCTTTTTAGAAACATCATATTTTAAAAGTTGGAAGAGGAAAAATGAGTTTGATTCAAAGAAAAAACAAATGAAAAAGTATAAAGACCTAACGAGTATGTTTAGTCAAAGACTTAAAGTTAAGAGAAGCAGGCATATTGTAACTTTTAATAAGCTGAATCACAAATTTAACAATCATTGCTCAAATTGTGGAACTTACCAATACCGGTCACAATGTTGCCCCATTTACACACATTTTTGGAGACCCATGGACGCGCACACATTCTTGGAAACCCATGGGCGCCCATTTGGTATGCACAGACGCCATATTGTGTGATGAAAGATGGCGACAAACATGTGGGTAACGCCAGGTTTAGTACTTTCTAAGACAGTGATTATGTAAAAGTTTCAAGGATATTTATTTGTTAGACCATCCCCCATAGAGGCGTTTTTGGCCATCTGTGAGACCGGCTTTTGGCCATCGGCCAGATTATTGCGTTGTGGCAACACATCCATGAGCAAAAGAAAACACATGGGGCCAATCATGTGATTTTTTCTGATCGTTTAAAAAAATAGAGCAACAACACGCAGGTAGTAAAGGCACATGAGTTGGAACAAGAAACTATTACTACATTGTATATAAAGTCTCTTGAATACTTCCTGACATTTTGCCCATTCATTACTCTACTCTTAAGGTTAAAAAATACTAAAATTGCAGGCAGAATCCCGATAGTACGTTGCCCAAAATTGTAACATAATTCAAAGTGCTCACTAGATGAGACCTCACATGATGTTTTAAAACAGCATATAATGATGAAACAAAGTCCGCGTTTGAGGTTTTACTTGCTGTAAAGGTATACAAAGCTGAAGATGAAAAATGCAGCCATCTGCAACAATCAATATTTTTTGTTAAAATACTTGTTTGTCCAACAAATACACACAAGACAACAAGATTTTAAGTTTTAAGAAAGTGAAAATATACCGTAGAAAATGATGCTCCGTAGTATGGAAAAGCTGTTGGTATAAATCTCTCATATTCGTTGTGTCTGAAAGGCCTAACCGGAATCTGCAAATACATACAGAAATCACGTTGCAGAGTGTTGGATATTTGGGTATGGTTATAATCAAAACAGGCCAGGTCGGGTTGATTCAAATACACTTTTATCATCTGAATTTTCAATATTATACAAATCATTATTGCAGCATTGCGCAGATATGATTATTAAACAACCGTAATAAGCAGAATGATGGGCGAGGTTTTATGTGTGTTGCACATTGGGAAACTTTTGACCCGTCTGACCTGTTTAACCGTTTAAACATAATCCAAACTGGGTCATTCAAAGTAAACGGGTCGAAACCACCACCTCTTTAATGATCACATGTTATAGACGTATCCAAAATGTGGTGTTAAAGGATCGGCATTTAAAATTTAAAAAAAAAGGATTCACCCCATTACCAACACTTACGTTCTCTAACTACCTACCTTGTGTAATCATAAGTTTTGTAATTATTTAGCACTTTACCTGTTTTGCAAGGGACAAGCTAGTGTATCCAAGCCTCTGATATTCAACCTTAAATTGGAAAACACCATAAACATCTGGCACCTTAAAAGAAGCATGATATAAACCCTGCATATAAATGGAAAATTTAACAACCTTACAGATGCATATAATCATAATAACTAGATGGATAAAATAGTTGGATTTGATGATGCTACCTTCTTATCGGTAGACATGGTTTTCAACACGTAGGGGCTCATCATGTAAAATTGAACCTGAACATCATCAGCAACATATGGTTCCCAGCTTGATCCAGACCACTCATAGATCTCTACCGAGTATTCCTGAAATAATATTTGGGAGTTTAGCTTCCAAAACTTTTAGTTTTATTTTATCTTGTTCCTAAATGATGTTTGGTTTAGCGAATGTATATGGTCAGCTCAAATGGGTCAAACAGGCTGAGAGCCTGAGAATGAGCCGAATTATAAGCAAATGGTTTGTATTTTGTAAAATAGCACTATTCACAATGTTGCAAAAATCGGCCTAGGCGGTGAAGAAAATCGGAATTAGGCCCTAGTTGGAGATCTAGGCGTTTTGGGCATTAGGCGGCCATTTAGGCGGGCCTAGGCGGTGATTTTTTTTTATTTTTTTTTTTTTAAATTTTTTTATTAAATTTCTAAGTATTTCTAAGTATTTTTTAGTATTATGTGTATATATCTAAGTATTTTTTAGTATTATGTGTATATATCTTAACATATTTTCAAAAAACACCTAAATTTGTGTGTATATATATAAAAATACGTATAAAATACCAAAACGCCTAATTCCGCCTAGTCCCGACTAGTCCCTAGGCTGGACCTCACCGCCCGCCTAGCGCCTAGCGCCTTTTGCAACCTTGACTATTCAAAGAATCAAACATATTAGATTACTGTTCTAATAACATAATTTATACATTAACTATTTATAAAACACAAGAACAAACAAAAATAAGACATTCTGACCCAAACCCTTTTCCACTAAGTATCAAACCTGCCTGTTTTACCACACCTGACACCACTATATAATAAAGATGATTACCAGGTCATCATTGATCCTGTAAATAGCAGGTTCATCAGTCTCGCCAACTCTGTGATGTCTAACGTTGACTGCCTGTTAAATGTAAAAATGGAAAATTCAGAAGAGCATGTAATGAAGCAGAACAGAGAAACGTAACTTATAATTAACGGTAATCACGTCCACAGAAAGCAATAAAGAGTGAACAAAACCTAAAATGGAACAGAAAGGGAAAAAAATAAACAAAGAAGAGCTGGCAGATATCTAACCTTTAAGTGTCCTCTTTCATGGAAGACCCATTTGCTAAGCTCAGTAACAAACTGCTCATTGCCAGACTTCGCAAATCTGTTCAAGAAAGAATATTAAAAGATTTTTATTTTTTACCCACATGTTTTAATGTATAATTATCATTTATCATTTTCCAGATGTAATGCTATATTCAGAAGAACTATATTGCTTTGATAAATCTGATGTCCTCATGACCGTGGCTGTAATAAAGTAGACATGTTAGCGATAATGTAAGAATTTAAACTCACTTGTTTGAGCTTCCAGCCTTCTGTACTGGTGATTTGAAGAATCTGCACAAGATAATATTCAGTTCCAGTTCAACCAAAAAAGATATATGATGGTAAAATAATTCTACAAAACTGCAAAATATTGCATACTTGTTGCTGAACAGATCTAAGGAGCCAGAAAACACAGCTCTTGCATTATTTCTAGCCTGCGATATATAACAAAAAAGAATATCAGAAGATTTCCTTTACAGAATTGGCATCTCACCGACTGATGTAATTAAGCAAATTAGGCTCAGAAAATCAAGTGTGAAGCATTCACTGGTTATTTAGGAGGGAATACCTGAACAACTGAAACCAATGAAATGGAAGATCCATAAAGAGCTGGTGGAGTTGACAGCTTGGACTTTGGATTGGCAGAATATGCTGACGGAGAAGCAGAGAGAACCTTCAAAACCTGCAACACGAATCCTTAAATATCAAAGAAAGATTCACAACACTATCCCAGCAATTTAACAAATAAATGCTGCGTCTTGAACGTACCAAGCTATTTGCCGGGTTCAACGAGTGACCAATTCCTTTAAAAAGTACAGGAGCCTGTGTCATGCAAGAAAAAATCACTTAAAACAAATTTATTTGCACTGCTCCAATAGTGAATGTTTTGTCTGGTTCACATGAATGACAATATGGACAGATTAAAATCCGTTCTTTGTGTTTACTCTGTTGGATACTATTATAATTGTGCAGGTTTAGTTTTTTAAAACTATAATGTTGCTTAGATCCTTCAAAATGCTATCTTCTGCATAATTTGAATAAATAATAGCACCCAACCCCAATAAAAAAAAAAACAGTTTTTTGTGTGTTTCGCACCTAATAATACTTTATTCAACTTTGGTGTCTATATTCAGTTTATCTTTTAAAATATTGCAAATCTGACACTATGCACATTTAAATGTAGTTATCAACTTTGTTACACAAGAGAATGACGTTCGCCTTAATTTGAATAAAGATAAGTACCCGACTGACACTTAAGTAAACCAAATCTTTCTTTATTAAAATTAAAATGATGATAATGTCATCTCTAAACTGAATGGGTGTCAGTCTCCACGAAAAACCAACACTGCACAGCTTAAAGAGTAAGCTTTTGTGGGCTGTCAATCTCAATAAACCAAACTGAATGTATCGGTCATATTCCTCCCCTACTTCAAAAAATCCAGATTCTAACTAGAAAATTTCAAGATACAGCTTCTTTTAACACTTCCGGATAAAGTTTATAATAATAATCACAGAACACACCATCACAGTACATGCACTGACCTCGATTTTCGTACTTCCTAAAATCACATCAGACTGAATGAAATCATTAGCAGCAATTAATGTATGATCCCCCTCAGTCCCTGAGATAGCATAGCTCCCATGATCAATAACCACAGCAGACGAATCCTACACAAACCGCAACATTAACATTAACACAATCTCAAATCCAACACAGGCACACAGCCCCATAACAACTCACAGAACTACCATTCAAGTTAGCAATCTATATTTTAACAGGTTTCATGCACGGTTTTAAAAATCGCGCCTAGCCTCCGATTAATCGCTAGACAGAGGTTCACCGAGTAATTTTCATCTGATCGGCCAATTAATCGCTAGGCGAACAACAATGGTCAAATATGGTCCTAATCGGCCATAAATTGGTGGCAAACTTGCAATTCCAGCCAAATTTCCGGGCAAAACCTATAAATTCTGGCCAAATTCCGACAGAAACCTGTAAATTCCGGCTACTGATCCTATCTACTTCAAATTATGGGTGTCGAAGAAGGTGTAAAAACATGTCTACTTAAAAAAATTATATATAAAATCCCAATCCGCTTAATTCCAATTAATCCCTGCTTATCCCGATTAATCGTTAGTCAGTACCCCATCGGCAGACTAGCGCCTAGCGATTCTTACAACACTAGACTTTAATGCAACTAAATGCAAACAATTTACATCAAATCAAACTACCTCATCAAAATCAACCCCACACTCAGCCGCAACACTCCGAATCAAATCCGACGCACCCGCATCAGCCGCAACGATCAAATCCTTACCCGAGTCAACAAACTCCAAAATACCCGCCACATCCAACGACCCACCAAACCCTACAACAAATCAAACCCATAAATTCACAAACTTTACAACCAAAGAAAACAAATCTTGAAACAAACTTACGTTCAGTATTGGGAGAGAATAATATCAATCCGTCGTATAAAAAACTGGCCGTATCTTTGAAGGGCAATCTTGGGATCATCTGAAAGTTTGAAATCGAGATCAAAGCCACGTGCTTGGAGAGAGGTGAAGAAGATGGAGTGTGAGGATTTGAGGGCTAAGTCATCGAGGAGGACTAAAATGCGCCGATCTGTTGGGGTTTCTGTGGAGAATGAGTGTGTGAGTGTGATTAAGAGGCAGATTAAGGATATGAAGATGGTGAAGGTTAAGGATTTCGCCATGTTTGGTTGGTGTTTTTAGGGTTCTTGAGGTTTGGATCTAATAACTGAGTAGTGTTGAGGTTGTTGAAGATTGACTTGTCCTTATACCAACACCAATTGAGGGTCTTTTTTTTTAATTTAAGAACAAAACATTTGCTAGGGCTTGAGTGAGGTGGCTAGGGGTGTTATCTCGTAACGTCCGATTTAACTAGTGCGTTAATAAGTTTTAAATGGAAACGTAGATAGGGTGGTAAAATTAACGTTAATTGTGGAAATTCAGTTGATATTGGTTTGATTCATTATGGTATGAATACGGTACAACACTCGATATATCAATCTAAAGAGAAAGCTTAAAAAATGAAGTTTAATCTGTTCCTTTGTCCTTTTCGTTACGGTATTGATAGAGTAATAATCCATTTTATTTATTTGTCCATTTCATTACCACGTATTGTTTTGATTTGAATTTGTATAATATTCAAAAAGCTTGTAGATTTTTTTTAATTTGTTTCATATTTGCTAGTCTTCCCGACCAATTTTGTCATGACCGGTCGAAATTGACAAGCTTGAAATTGACAATCCGGTTAGGCATATTTGACCGCTTTCTCAAATAACCAGCGGTTTTTGCGGTTGACGGTTTGACTAGTGAACCGAGGATAAAGAACAAAGTAAAAACACATGTTTAATCTTTATTAATTCAACCATGTATACAACACAGGTTTCTAACCTAGCAATAAATAAAAAACAAAGTAAAACGTTATAATTAGTAAACAATACATCAAAGTTAATTCAACCATGTATGTGTTAATCGATTACATTATTCAATCAATGTAAGACACGAGTTTATTAAGCTCATACAATGACATATTTCTTTTAAATACAATTTTTTATTACTCAACATATAAAATTACACTTATTCAACTCGTGTAATATACGGGGTTCTAACATAGTAACATATATTTTAAAATAACAATATAAAATTATTTTATGATAAATAAAACACAAAAGGGGCAAGCTATTGTTTTATTCTAGTTTCGGTTCAAAACAGAAAAAATGTATCATTTATAGTAGATGGTTCAAATGAGAAGAAAATGTCTTACAAGAAAAAAAAATAATTTTAAACCTATAAGAATGCTCCACTTGATATTTGGATTAAATGTTTGCACCCTCTTAAACTAGCTAAATAAATGAACTCATAACTTATTTTCAAAATGTATCCTTACAGAACAAATGTAGGATGAACTTTTGATGAACTTAAACATGTGTAGAAAGAATTTCTAGATGTGTAAGATTAAATGTAGGGTGAATGTCAATATGTGCAGTATGAATATCAATATGTGTATAACATATTAGGACAAAATATTTTTAGCTAATTAATTTCTTTTTCATTCATAAACATAAAAACACGACTAATTACATCAAGATAGCGGGCAGGCGGGCAACAAGCTGCGCCGCCACCCCTTTCTGGATAGCAAACCCTACCCTACTAAAAACGAACCCATGTCCCCCCGGAGTCGAGACACTGCTATGAATAACCCGTTGGACTATAGTCAGGAAACGGATGGCTTCCGGCGCCAGAGAGCCAAAGGTATCGAATGTCAGGGGAACAAAAACATGTTGGTTCTCCTCCCAGGCTTTAGCATGCTTCTCAACTTTCTTCGCCTCTGCTTTTCGCACAGCTTGCCCTGCTAAAAAACCACTATCCCTTAAACCAACCAGAGGAGATACACCTGTTAGGTCGACGCAAGCGTGTTTCCCCCCGGCCCACCCAAAGACAAGCAGGTCTGCTGGACGTAGGGTGGATCTCCCGTCAGCGGGGTCCGAGAGGAAATTCACAAGAGCTTCCCTCTTGGCTGAGATCCCAGCCCTTCTTAAAATGTCCCAAAGAACGTCCCGGACCCAGTCATGCCTATATTTGAAACCAGGCAACTCCTTACAATGAACCGCGTGTTCCCCATATTTGTCCAAGCATGCTTTACGGCAAATCGGACAGACTTCATCTTCATGGTACATGGGGATCATCAAACGATATTTAAGAATTGCCCTGTATTCAACCCTAGACATAGTTTGGCCCAAACCTTCGATTGGGATAACATTTAGGAAATCTTGGGCATGGGGGCTCTGCAAGCATTCAATAACTGCCTTTTGGCGGGGGGATAGTTCAAAAGTTTCACCCTGGCTCTGTGCGATTTTTCCAAAGAGGGCATTCGCCAAAGTTTTCTGAGGCTTTGGGGGGGCGGTGTCCTTGTTAGAAAAACCGTCCATATCAAAACCTGGGAGAAAGTCATTTATCCTTTCGAGGGCCTGTACGTAGTTCAAGTCCATGTCGACAACCCCACTATTCCTTAAGATGTGGTCTTGGAGATTCCAAGACTGAGCTCGCGATGCCACAAAAGCATACACCCCAACATCTTTTGCTGAGAGGAGCCCTAATCCTCCCAAACGCTAATTAATTAGAGAGAAAATAATTAATGTTAGAAGAGACAAATTATTTCATAATTTACTATTATGTCATTTGTTCTTTTTCTTCTCACGTTAAATTTCTTCTCAAATGATCATTCCCCTTTTTTTATATATCTTTTTGTTAATGGGGCAAAGGTCATGTAATGGTCTAATCCATGGGAAATATAGAATTACGAGTTTTTTTGGTGCTCCTACAACGTAAAATGAGGTGGTAGCAACGTTTTCTAGTATTAGAGTTCAGTCCGTCAGTAATGCAGATGAATCAACGAAAGCACCAATGAAGTGATCAATTTAGGATAGGGATGAGCTCGGGACGGTACCGACCGATACCGATCTCGAAAACTCCCAAAACCCAAAACCGATACCGATACCGAAAACATACGGTACAGTACGGTATCGGTACGGTACTGGTATGGTATCGGTATTTTGCCTTAAAATACCGATACCATACCGATCCCGTACCGATACCGAAAATACCAAAACCGAAAACCTCTAAATGTGAATACTGATACCGAACACCCTCAGTTCGGTACGGTAGCGGTTCGGTATTCGGTATAATATGCTCATCCCTAATTTAGGAGCAACAATTGATAATCAAACTGCTTAAATTAATATCTCCTATTGGTTGAACCTGAATTACAAACTTTAATGGAGTGCATTAGTTGGAAAGAATGATATGGGAAGCTAGAAAAATCACACACAAGTTAATTCATTCAAATCCTATTCTCTTATCCATGTGTTTTACATGTTGGGCTTTGACTAAAGGGCTACTTGATTGGGTCGTTGTGGTGCTATAAATGATAGTTGAGCTTGGACCCATAATGTTCATAACATCCCGTGAACCCCACTAGCTCTCATGTATCTATCCGCATCAACTCTGTTCACCATAAAAGGAACAAGGAACATTATTTATGTCTAAATACACATGTGGAGGTTCTCATAAAGTTACATTATTTCTTTAAGTCGAAACAATGTTGTGATACATATTCATTTAACCCGTGTAATATTCGGGTTTTTAAAGAGATAACTTTTTTATTATTTAATATATAAAATCATTTATTCAACTCATATAATATGCTAGGTTTAATCGTAAATAACAATATGTGTCCTTTGGAGAATCAACGTATGTTTGTGCATTTTGCCTTTGGTATATTTGGAGCCCTTGCCCATGAGGCAATTCGATTCTAAGATCGGGTGTAAAAGGTCTTGCACATTAATTCTCTATCCTTCAAGAACCAAGATTTTATTTTTAGCAGTGTAAGATTTGCGATTTAAAAAGGGGTTGCGGCACAGCTTGTTGCTCATTTACCTGTCATCCTCTTGTAATTTTCTATGGTTTTATAATGACATAAAAAATATTTAAACACAAACAAATAAAAAATGGACAAAGGTGATGAAGTGGATGTTTGAGTTGCTTTTAAGTTGAGATCTGGAATGATGTGGTGTGCTGAGGTGGCGGATCTGAATCTAAACTCAACTGAGCATTGCAGAACATGGGGGAATAAGAAAAAAAATTAATTAATTAAAACAATGAATGAATGAATTATCAGACTATAAGATGTTATTCATATAAAATCTACCCAATATTATATTTTTATCCGGTTATTAGTCCTATACATTTATGTGTTAGGGTATATAAATCCCTATCAACCGAGGACAATAAGGTTTTCTCTCTCAGTGATCGCACGTTATACAAATGATAGAATCCTTGTGGTTAATGTGTTGTGTTAGGAGATGTCTTGGGAAGATAGGACAGTGTTGTGGGCATTGCTAGTTTGCTAGGCACTTCTTTCATCTTACTTCAATCTTGTTAAGACGACTTTGTGTCAATGATAAACTACTCTTAGTTATAGTGTCATCCTATCATTGAATCCCAAAAGTTGTTTACCCTCTATTTATAGGGTAATATCCGAAGCCTTTGTTTAAAGAGGTGCTTGATCCACTAGTACAAGGGGTTGGTCACTACAAATTTGGGTTTTCCCCCAACAAGCCGCCTTAATGAATCATCTAAATTCATCTTTTCAAGTTTACGACAAGAGGTACAAGGTTGTGTTATGACTCTTTCCTCAAACGTGTCTGAATATGACTTTAAATAGTTAGTGATTACATGTAGAAATTGGACTTTTTTCTCAAATCATCTTCTATTGTTACTAGTAACTCGTGCTATATGTTTTGAAAAAAAAAATTTATCTTTCATTTTCAACCTGGTAAGCAAACTTAAAAATTAAGATAGTGTGCTATCATCTTAATCTTACTAATAGAGTTGGTGGTCCATTGGCAAATACTGACGAATTTTATTTTTCCCTGAATTGGTGGTATATCCAAAACTTTTGTTACATTTGGTGTGTGTCAGGACCAACTTCAGGGTTTTGATGGTTCCGCAACCTAAGGTTGCGGAACTGGCTTAGGTGGACACGAGCTTGTACACAAAGCAACCATGATGGATTCTTACGTAGGACTCGTGCAAATGTGGACAATTGTATTGGACGACAAAAAACATAGGGAACTAACACCTGTAATAGTTCCGCAATCTCAGGTTGCGGAACATTGTTTGTGTGTCATAGATCCGCAATCTCTAGTTGTGGATCTGGCCACCTCATCACTCCATTGTGTCCACCTCAGCTAGCTCCGCAAGCTGAGGTTACCGAACCACCTAAACCAAATTCACTTTCCGACGTTCATCAAATATAACAAATTTTGTGGATAAGCCACCAATTCCAAAAAGATAAAAAAATCAATAGACCTTCTACATATAAAGTTCATGGCAAGTAAATATTCAAAATAAAAAAAGGTAAAAATAGACATATCGACCATTAACAAAGGCAATTTCATGTCATTTTCAATACTTAGGATTGTCAAATTACTATATTAGACATGTCGACCAAAAGTACAACCAAGTTGCCAACAGTTTTGGAATAAATGACCCAAAATCAACCAACATGACATTGTACCTGCCGCCCCTCCTCTTATATATAATTTCATAAATACCCCCTCAACTTCATTCTTATATATTTTAACTCTTTCCTAAAATATACCATCCCTCTTTCTCTTAAAAATTAAAATGGAGCAGTCGATGTTCTCTGGAGGCTCTTCTTTTTCGTCATTTGAGTTGTTGCTGCCAATTGTAACTGTCCATTTATGTAATAAAAAACACATGTAGATGATATATTGTAATATTTATAAATAAAATAAATGATTGTGTGATCAGTTACCTGTCTTTGTTGCCTTTTTAGCTTTGCATTTTCTACTTTCAAACGTTCTACTTCATTTTCCAACTCATTGGTGTAAGCCTGGGCAACACCGACTAAAGGTTAACACACATATGTGAATCATAGAAATATCATATCAAAACTAAAATTGCATTAGTTAAACATGTCTATAAACTTTTGATACTTTCTAATGTTACATCCACGTGATTCACGTGAATCTCAAGAAATGTGTTATGAACCAATTTGGTTAGACCATTATCAAGCTTCATTTCCAGTGAGTTTGTTGTGATTTAAGGTAGAGTAGTTGGAGTTGTCACGATTCAAGCGAAGAAATGTTAAAAAAAAAAACAAGTTGCTTAATGACATGATAATAGGTTTATTGGTAGCCTAACCATGAAAGAAAGAATTCAAGTTTAGCTTAATTAAGCAACTTAGAGGGTGTTTGAGATTGATTTTTCAAAACAGCTTCTGTGTTTTGAAAAAACAGGGGTGCAGCTGTTTTAGATTATTGCGTTTTGGTGGCCTAAAAATTCATTTCAAAACTCAACCTCAAACACTAAAAACTGATTATTTACGTTTTCAAAACGCAATAATCTAAAAATTCGTTTCAAAATGCAACCCCAAACATCCACTTAACAAGCAACATAACCATTGGGGTTGGTGGCCCAATGGTAGAAGCAAATTGGTGGCCCAATGGTAGAAGCAAAGCTTCTAGGAACACCTAAGGGTGAGGTCATGAGTTCAAGTCCCATCGGGTGTAGAAATTTGCCGTTAAAAAAAAAAAAAAAAACAAGCAACATAATTTTGCGTTTAATAATTATCACAAACCAATTTTTTTTCTGACAAATAATTTTCTTATTAATGGCAAAGTGCGAAATTCACAGTCATTGGTCATTGGTAGCCATTATCATTATGCAAGTGGGGTCTCTAGTATCTATTGCCCATCATACAAGGCCATATATGTAACATCACAAGCAAATCTATCACTATTTGTCGTAGACTTTATATCACAATTTTTTTTTCTTTTTTCAAATTCTCATCATATTACAAAGCCAAATTATTATTTGCCGACCTTCATTTCAGATTAAGTAATTAGTTAATATAGAAATTCATTATTAACAACTATAATTTGGAGATATATTTAATTGAAAGTATATCAGTAATAAAATGAGACGATATAGTAAAAGACACACATATGGAACAAAAAATGTCTACCGCACAAATATCAAAGAATCCTGCTTTGACAAGGCACCACATATATATTATGCTTTTCAATGATTTAAATTTTTTTAAGAAAACAACATCAAATCAATAGAAAAAGTATTGTATGATTAATTATTATTTTGACAAACAAAATATAACTACCAAGTTATAAATGCCAATGAAAATAGTTTTTACTTATTTATTTTGAACATTATAAGTTACTAGTAAAATTATACATTCTTAATCAAAATGATGACATTGAACTTGTAGTTACATTTTAATTAGATTTTTTTTAAAATTTTTGAAAGTTCAAAAGGATACTCCAACCGTGTAATATTTAAATTACCTAGCACAGTTGACTCGGTAATTTTAATAACAAAAATAATTAATAAATTACCGAGTGAGCTGGTGCTAGCTTGAATAATAAGAGTTCTACCAACCTGCTTTCTAGCCCTTGATCGAGCGGCCGACTCGCGGTTCTTGATCATCCGCTTGTGGCGGCGATCGCCACCAGCCCCGTCACCCGCGGGTAAGACCCTCATCCCACCAATGTTGTGCCCTACTGAAGACGAGTCAGCCGATCCCAAGACTTGCTCAAATGGTCCATTGAGAGAGCATACATTTGGAGTCTGATCTTCCTTCACATAATCCAAGTGAACCGGGCCCGAGTCAAGGGTCAAGAGCACCGGTGGTTGTGGTAATGGTGGTGAAGAAATACTTGTAGGTATGTCATTACTAGAAAAGGGTTTTGCAAGAAAGTCTTGTAGAATAAACCCATGGTAGCCCTTCACAGTGGTGGTAGGGTTGTTAGTGGTGGAGAGGTTAATATCTTTCCAAACTTCCTCCATTGTTCTAGTGGTGTTTGAAAACATTGAGAGGTTAGAAGAAGATGAAACCTTAAAATCAATATTATGGTGGTTTTTGTTTAAAGTGTTGGCATGATCATCAACATCTGAAAACATTTGTGGGTAATGTTAATAGTGTGTGTATGTTGAGTGTGTGTTGAGTATGTGTAAGAGATAAAAGTGGGTCTATCAGGTTTGTACTAAAAGGAGGAACTCAGTGTTGAATGGTCATGAATAATTGGCGTTATGTGCATCTAAAAACCTATGATGTTGTGACCACAAAAGATATACTATGTTTTACAACTTGACTCAACTATATTAGGGTGTGACAAAGATTTGGCTTGTCTCCGCTTCTTGAGTCTACATGGGAAATTTCTCTTTATATGTATGCCAATTTCATTTCTTTTTTAGTCTATGAAAGGATTGTGATTAGTGTTTATTTATTTGGTCACTTATCTTGTTTGAGTTTGATAGGAGAAACAAGATAATCCATGAATCCCATCAAAGCTTTTTTTTTTCTTTTTAACTTAAGCACTTAGGCTATATGGTGTGCTTCCCCTTTCCCCCAACTCCCCCAAGTGCCACATCAGCACCACATCATTTCCCCCATTTTCTCCCCCCAAAGTTTGGAAATGCCTTCCCCCAATTCCCCCATTCCCCCTTCCTTTTTTTTATTGGATAAAGTTTGATTAAAAAAAAAGAAAAAAAATGGGCCAATCACATGACACGGGGAGAAAGGGGAAATTTCCCCCAAGTCCCCGAAAATTTATAAGGGGGGGGGGGGGGGGGGCGTGTTCATTTTCGGGGAGGATGAGGTGCACCTCCCCGTTTCACTTCCCCGGGTGCACACCAAAGAGTCTTAGTGATGTTATAACCATATGGGGTCTAGAGGGTTTGTTGATCCTTAGCGTCACCATCGCAATCTACTTTATCCTTCCGCTCCATTGCCAAACCTTCCTTTCCCTATTGTATGTGTTATCGTTCCATTCATCTCCCTTCTTCCTTTTTTAACAGTTTATTTTTCAATAAGAGGCTCATAATAGATAGCGATCATCCATTTCCTTGCCAAATTGGGCCCGGGGCTGTGGTATTGCCCATGCTTTCCTCTTCCTCACCTGATCCCCATACCCACCAGCCTTATTACCCCCAATAAGGAAGTTTGGGTCTCGCCAATGCACTTAGGTGCTGTTTGTTTTTCTAAAAAATGTTTGTGCATGCTCTTCTGTCTGCACTGCACAACCATGCGCAAACGTTGCCATCTACAGACTGTTTGTTTTTTCAAAGACGTTTCATTAAAAAAAAACGTTTGCGCGAGCTCTTCTTGGTGCTAACTTGGCCTAACCGCTCCTAAGCTTTCTAAGATCTGCAGAGGGTTAAACACCACCACCCACTATCCACCACCAACGCCCACCGTCCCACCGTCCACCTACACCACCACCACCAGTTTATTTTAGCAATCTACATGCATTAAAAACACAACAGTCTTCTTCTTGCAGACTGTAGAGGTTTGGTCATCCTCTTCTTCTGCAGATGTCTGCATACATTTTACCTCGAAAAAACAAACAATACTTAGCTATATTAAAATAGGTCGAGAAACAAATGTACAAACACCAAAGATAAAGAAACAATATAGTTTGTGTTCATCCGATCTTTATCTTCCTATATTTTATCATCATCATCATTGATCTTCAATCAATCAAGGAAGGGTTTTGGCGTATTTAATATGACATAGACATATCATTGCTGGTACGATTCTTAGTTTTCATTATTTGAAACTTTGAATGACATGGAAACTCTATTATTTGTTGAATCTCATGAGTTTTTTATTGACTTTGATTTATTTCACATAAGAAGCCACTAGCAAAAAGACAAGGTAATAATAACAATTCAGCTAGTGCAAAAGAGGAGCAAAACAAGAGAACCAAAAAAACTTACCCTTATCTAAATTCATTGAACTAGCTAGTACTATAACCTAAAATGTCCTAGGTGGCTTGTATATAACTATAAGAATATGACAAAAGTTGTATGCAATTAAAATTCAGTTCGTCTTTGGTATTATAGTACTAGTAGTATTCCTTACGCCCTAAGTATGGCACTTTAAAATAATCGACGTGTATGTATTCGAGAACACAAATGTGCCTTTTACTATTTGTTACACGCTTTAGGGTACACTCATCTAGAGGGACAAGAACAACCACTACATGCTCGTGTACGTTTATGACATGACTATGCATGCACATCCTAAATTTTGGGTGTATTATCCTGTAAATATTTTGTTTTATAAATATATGGACAACTTCATAGTATAATTGTCTGAGTGTGAGTTGAATCCATTTATCATATATATATAAAGATGAGGGTATGAACACTACTTCTCAATTAACCGAATATGTTTTTGGTATATTATAACTATATTTTTTAGGTTTCTTCTACATTTGCTAGAGTACACCAAAAAACCAACTACGTTGATGCCTATCGCAATACACAAGATTAATTTAACTAGGTTATCAAGTTACCATGATCCAAAATGTCAAAACTACGATAAAAATTTATAAATATATGATTTTGGTGTCAAATGTTTGATTTCTTTACATTTTTATATGTACTTGCAGCATGGATCCAAATTCAAGTGCATGTTTGGCTCTCCTTATTTGGTCTCCTTATAACTTATTGACTTAATCAAAAAGTTAATAAGGAGAAAATATTGTTTGGGTAATGGGTTGAAAATGAGGTTTTTGTGGGTTGAAAAAGTGATAATATAAGTTACAATTTGTAACTTTTGATTAAGTAGATAAGAAGGTAGAAGAAGAAAATAAGGAGATAAGGAGAAGGAGAGCCAAACATGGCCCTAGTGTGAATTTAAGAAGGGATAATAGTTCATGTTGCTACAACAAATAAGAGTCTAACGTTAGTTCTGGGTCTAAGGAAGGGTTAAAAGGTTGAAGGGTTCCGATCTGCCTAACGCATGTCGTGGTGTCCTCCTACGTTGCAAAACGTAGGAGGAGGTCAAGATAATTATGTTTTTTAGTGTTGTAATTCTGATTTGAGTGAAACTCAAAGTCAAAATTGTTGTTATGGACTCAAGTGAAGTTGAAGTGTGGTAGAGAGATTATCCCCATGTGTATGATCAAAAGGAATAGAAGAAGAAGTGTAAGTGAGAATAATCAGAAGAGTGGTGTTCAGATTTGTGGAAGAGGGTCTGATTTATAGCAGGGTATCTTCTTCTTTAGGAAGGGATATTATCTTGAACTGTAGTGCAACTAGAGGACATGCCACTTTAAGCAAAGGATGGCTTTCGCCAGCGTCCCGAGCATTGCAGCGTCTCCATGTGCCAGACATGGACAACTGCTTGTGTTGACCGAGGAAAAAGATGACAAGACAAGTCATCTTTTGACCAGTGCTTCTTGATCCCTTGAACTATCGTACCTTTCAACCCTTAAGCGTAATCATATAATGTTATCAACCTATTTTGCTTTAGGCTACCCACGTCATCAGCCCCCCAAGTCAGGAGTCTTTGTGGCGTAGCTAGAAGACTTCTGACTGTTAATTAAGCTTTCGTTTGCTTGAAAGGTTCAAGGTTGAGAGTTCGCTTGGGCGGTTTGTTGTCTCTGGATTTGAATTTGAATTGACAGTTGATGTGACAAGTGTCAGGCTTCAGGCTGCGGTTTTTAATGCAAATTATCATTACTTTTTATAATAACTTTTTATTTGCATCTTTTTTAAAGCCAAGTTTTTAATCTTCACAATCACATTTACTTTACTTTTTTCTT